>PVJS01000195.1:0-155544 GCA_004027185.1 Glis glis | reverse complement strand
AAAAAAAAAAAAAAAAAAAAAAAAAAAAAAAAAAAAAAAAAAAAAAAAAAAGATGTATAACCTTTCCCTTTCCCATCCCTCATCACTGAAATTCCTTCCCTTTCCTTATCTACTCAGTGTTGGAGGGAAAAGATGGCATTAAAGTTTGCTTGAGTTTTCATTCATACTATGTCAGTCTCTACAGGGTGGTGCATTCCTGTAAAAGGGGAAGAAAAGGGTTTTTAAATTTTTTTTTTTATTTACACTAAAACAAAAGAGTTGACTTTAAACAAGGAAATAGTTGTTCTGTTTATACATCAAGAAGAAGTCAAGGTTGAAAGAGGCTTACATGTGAGCTGTATTTTCAGGGATCCTTGAATAATAGATAAAAGAAACCAGAATTAAAGTACAGGTTGATCTAATTTGTAATTCCCTATTCTTTCTGCTTTTGCATTAGAACAGATAAAGATATATGAGAGTTAATACTGTCCCCTTCTTGTAAGCCATAAATGAGATAAAAGGAAAATCATAGTTGATTTAAAGAATAGTAGTTCATTTATACAATTGAAGGCATTGTTTATCCATATTAAAATACAAATACATATACACACAACACACATACACAAAATTGGCAAAACTACATGCTAAATTTACTGCAAGATACTATTCTTCTAGTATACCCTCAGCTTTCTATGATGTTCCTTTATATTTTATGATAGTCCTTTACATTTTGAGGCTCCCCTGTGAATGAAAAGCGAGCTAATGGTGTCCTGGTGGCCTAGTAAGATGTTAATATTAATTCAGTGTCATAGATGAATCAATGGATTTCATCCATGGCAGCAGCTCCTGGATCAATTGGATTATTAGGTTTTTGTTTAAGTACAAACTTAACTTCACAAAAATTATTATGAAAATATTAGCGAAGTTTCTCTTTAGGAAATTGCTCTAGATGGTCTTCATAAAGTCTCCTTATCCAAATTCATATGATAACAAGAATGTGTAGGTCCTATGCAATTTGTGAACAGAATAAAATAAATGATTTATATGGCTAACATACTGGCCAAAGCAAGAGGTTTGTTTGCAAGTGAAGATACTTAATTTCTCCTCTTATTAGCGTATGTGTTTTTAATATAATTTTTTGCATCATGGGACCACAAATCCTCCAGCATTCAGTATATGGAATCAACTGGCACTTTTGCTTCTCTGAAAAGAAAGGAGGACTTAGTTCTAGAGGTGAGACTGCAATATTCAAATGCGTAGAGGCTATGGTGTATTGATTGATTGATTGATTGATCGACTATTGCCCGCACTGTATTTCAGGCTGGGCGCAGTCACCCTGTGACCTCTCATTCTCCAGACAACCTCCAAGGCCTCACCACTCTACAAGTGAGGAAACCAGCGCTAACAAAGATTAAAGCACTTGCCCCATATGTGTCTGAGCTGAGATTAAGACCCAAGTCTAACTGCAAAGTTCTTGCAATGCCCATCTGCATGTATGTTATTGCTCGTTTCAAACCTCAAGCTAACAGCTTCTTTTTAAAGTGACAGGCAAGAAACTCACCTTGATAGGTTGTATAGCCAACCCCTTCCTTCTTCTAGGTAAATTATGGAACTTTGAAATGCAGTTTTAATGTTCTAAAATCTTCATGAAGCCAGTTAAATGCATCAGTAGAATGAGGGTTTAAGTGTCCACATACACTGTGCACACACCAGTGTATACTGTTTTATGGAACAGAACTTTGATGCCCCTGCTAAGCACATATTCCAAATGCAGAGCTATTCTTCTGGAGAAATGCAAAACAAAACAAAATAGATTCTGTCTGCAGACTGTTTTATGTGTATGTGATCCGGCTGATGTGGCGAATATATAATAGTTTATTTAACTTTCATAATGATATACCATCTTCATTATGGATTTGTCTGGTAGCATGACTAACAACTTAGTCCACCCCAATGATCTGCCAAATGACTTCCGTCAGCACCTCAGAGAAGACACTGATATTAGAGCAGCACACTGTAAGAGAGTGTCAACTTTTCAGTTTTCAATACTGTTTAAGGATAAACTTCTATTAAGTCATTTTGTAGAAACACATCTCTTGCCTTCTCTTTCTGCCAACTTTCCCTTTCTCTCTTCATTCTCCAACTTTACTTCCCACCCTGCCTTTCTAGAACTACAACTTTTAACACACACTTGGCTTCGGTGTCAGAGCAATATAAGGAAGAGCCATGTGGACCGTATCTATATGGCTTAGAAAATTGCTATGGGGGACATTAAGGAGCTCACTGCCCCTTATATAAAGATCATTTTGACAAATTCATCTTTGAACTTGGGGAGAGGAAAGTTTGTCTCTGTTGATGAACTGGTGTGCTTTCTTTTTGTAGGAAATGATAGCTCTGTAATCCATCATGTTGTCTCTTAGGCTGTTAGGAAACAATGAACTAGAGCGTGGCCTGTCACAGCACTGTTGCTCAGGTAGGAGTTCCTGTGTGCATTCATCCACTGGTTTATTTTGTTGTAAAGTTTTTATTCTTGCTATAGTTATACAGTTTTCAAACATGTCACCAGTTATTCTTTTTGGAGTTAGTTGGTTAGGGTGCAAATGAGTTAACAGAATTATATGTCTTTCCAGGTGTGTGTGTGTGTGTGTGTGTGTGTGTGAGAGAGAGAGAGAGAGAGAGAGAGAGAGAGAGAGTTCAGTAAAATTCACAAACTATTTTATTGCTTTTCACCATGTAATCATCATAAAATGATTCAGACTCCATGGTAAGCATAAAATTGTGCTAAATATATACAGAAGAAAATATAACAAAAATATGAATTTATGAGACGGTGGGCCATAAGAATACATTTTCTCTGGAAACTACAAATGCTGCTTAAAAATTTTCAAGGCCTTTTACTGGTTATATAAAAGAGCAATTGAAGAATTCTTCCAGCCTGTTACTTTAATATCTAGATCACGTTTTTCTGAGTGTAGTTTCAATTAAATTTTGTAAAGCAAGATTTGTTTATTTTCATTCCTCTTTGTTTCCAAAAGGATTTGGGGCAGTTACAGAAATAAGAAGTTAATATGAATTAAATATATGTAATTAATAATAAAGTTCATGCTAATATGAATAGAGCCAAGAATTTAATGGATCTTTAGCCCATTGGTGTTATTACTTCTAAGGTTAGCATCAACTTTTACTTAAGAAAGGGACTACCTCTGCTGATTTGCTAATTTAATGCAATCATTTGCCTAAAAATGTTTATTATTGTGGTCATTCAAAAGAATACTTTTTGGTGGTAAATGTCATATGTGAATTTTGATAAAGGTCTCCATAATGCAATCTCTTAGAGTGTTGTCTAATAATATGAAATGGTTTTTAAAGAGGGGTGATTCAAAAGCATCAACAGGGTCAGGTAAGGTAAGAATAGAATTAACAAGGCATGGTTAGGAGATACAGGGTCCTGGTTTATGCCACTTTATGATTAACTGAGGGTCAATTCTGTTTGCTGCGAAACCAGGTCCTGCAAGGGGCTGGCATTTGAAGAATGCATTTTCACATGTGCATAATTTCACTGAGCACTTTGGAGTTTCCACAGTGAAGTCTGCCTCTCTTCCAACCCTCTTCACAGCACACCCCTCTTCTTACCACATACCCCTCTTCTTATCTCTGGTTTAATTCTAGGTTTGGTGTCTCATCCTCTCTCACTACCTTGAATTTTGCAGCTGACTGAGTGAATGGGCACTTACTGTAGCAGCTGATACAGGTTTAAAGGATTGCTCTTAGGAAATACTTACCATTGGATAGGAAAATTTAGTAGATGGAAATCCTACATGATTCAATGAAATGATCTCTCATCTCTCATAGTCAATATTTAGTTTCCATGACAGGCCAAATATTGGTCCTGGACTGAGATTTCTCTGGTGAATGCATCAAAATCTCACTACAGAAGTGTCTAGAGCTGCCCACAGCCTATCATCTGGAAATACAAATTTATACTAATCTTTAAGCTAGTAACAGGAAATCATTAATTTTAGAGGCAATGTGTTTTGGAAAAAAAGCGTTAAGATATATAACATCAGTTTAATAATTAGTGTGCTCCCACAAAACACTGTATATTTTCCTTTTTTTAAAAAAAGTATTTTACCAGGGCATGGTGGTACATGCCTATAATCCCAGTATTTGGGAGGCTGAGATAGGAGGATAGCAGGTTCAAGACCAGGCTCAGCAACATAGTGAGGCTCTCAGCAACCTAGTGAGACTATGTTTCAAAAAGGGGGGGAGCATGGCACCACTAATAATAATAAATAAAAACAAAAAAGTATTTTATAACTAGGGTCGACAAAGACAACTTTTCCAAAACTATTTCTTGCCTTTCTCCTTATACCATCTTCCCAATTTTCAAATTGGAAAGTATTATTTTTCCTCCTGAAGTTGGAGTAAAGTACTAAAAGCATTTTTAAAATGTATCCACCAATTATACCTTTTATCTTTAGAAAACTATTAACTTTTTTTTCCCTTTCACAGACTTGACTGCCTCATAGTCAAATCAACTTACCTGTACTTGTTTTTCATGGTTCACTGTGCAGGAATGAGCAATGACTTCCTTCATCAACCATCCACCTAAAAATTGTTTTGCTTATTAGTCAGTATAAATTGTTTGCCTACCCAAACATAACATATCAGCATGGAAGGATTTATTGCTCAATTTCACTCTACTAGTTTTTCCCTTGTCCAATATAGAAGCACAGAAATACTGGTGTCTGATGTACAATAGAATAAAAGCAGGCTGTGTTTCCATAGAATTCCATGTTCTCTCCAATTTGGCAACCTCCTTCTTTTGTGACCTTATCTCCTATTTACTCCCAACATGAATCATCCCCTCTACTTCTTTAATATGCTCCTTAAGCCTGTATTAACTTTCATAAACATATTTCTTCCATTACTATCTCCTGAATAGTTTCCTCAATCTATCTATGTAGAAGTAAACTGTTTCTGATTGTTCACCTATAATCCAGTCTGGACCACCCATGGAACTTCTGTTACTTGAAGCTTGATGGCTAATTTTTGCATGTTTGTGTACTCAGCTTATATTCCTAAATGGTTACAGGTTAACTCTCTTTTACCATTAATATTAGCTGTCCATTCTATGCCAGATACTATATTATAAGCAGGTAAGTTACTATATTATAAGCATCTTACCCTAAGAAGAGTAAGATGAAATTCCTGTCTTTAAAAGTTTAAGAGGTACTGACGCATACTTAAATAAATTAATGTGCAATGTTCTCAAAATGATAGGAATGAGATTTTCAAAGTATTAATGAGACCCAGAAAAGTATCATGGTTGTTACAGATTGTTGTCTTTTTTTTTTTTTTTGGTACTGGGAATTGAATCCAGGGCCATTCTACCTCTGAGCTACACTCTAGCCCTATTTTATTTTATTTTTAAACTTTTGAAACATGGTCTCATGAAGGTGTGAGGGCCATGCTAAGCTGCTGAGGCTGGCTGAGAACCTGTGATCTTCCTGCCTCAGCCTCCCAAGTATTAGGATTACAGGTGTGTGCTGCCACCATACCTTAAAAGCACAGATTGTCTTTATAAAGATGATATCTAACTAGAACCTTGAAGAATTAATTGAAAGGAGAAAGGGCATTAGTAACAGGGGAATTAAACCATCTTAGACTTGAGCGAGAGCGTCAACTGTGCTGGGATTTTGCTGTCTTCATAGGCAGGACTGACTGGTTGCCTCCCGCTGCTCATGGTTCTCCTCTGAGGATCATTATAATGGAGCACACTGGATCATACAACGTGCGTGGCTTGTTCCTCTATTTAATTAGAATGCAAACTACATCAAGAGACCATTTATTGCAATCCATTCAGTTGTTCCTGTTTATTAATTTATTTATATACTTATATATTCATTTAGAATATTTTATTTGTTTATTGGCTGGCTTATAAATCTCCTTGTTCCAAAAGGATTTAAGACAGCTGGGGCCATCTCTCAGTAATTTTGCATGTAATTCATTAAAGTAATTCATTACTTAAGATAAATACTGCATCTATAGTGTTCTAAGTGCCAGGGTTGTTCTAAATGCTTTACAAAAAAATTATAAAACTTATCTCATTTAATCCTCATAGCAATTCTAGGAGATTGGTACTATTATGGTACCCATTTGTAAGGTGGAGAAACTGACTCTGAGAGTTCAATTAACTTTCTTAGAACCACAGAGCTGGTAGGCATTACAGCTATGTCATTTCATCTTACCCCCTAAGCTATACTGCCTCCTGGAGAATAAACTCTGCACTCCATATACTGCCTAGCAAAGTGTCGTGCACATATGTTGTCAAGGTATATTTATTAGCTGGGCATGGTAGTGCACACCTTTTCTCCCAGTACTTGGGAGGCTGAGACAGGAGGATTGCAGGTTTGAGGACAGTCTCAGCAATGGAGCAAGACTCTCAGCAACCTAGTGAGACCCTGTTTCAAAAAATAAATAAATAAAAAGGCCAGGGGGTATAGCTCAGAGGTAGAATGCCCCTGGGTTCAATCCCCAGTACCAAAAAAAAAAAGTATATTTGCTGATAGATTGGATGAATCAAATTTGATATTTTAAAATAACTAACCTGAATTTGCAAAGGTGATCATCTTCTTTCAGGGACTTCTTGATACCCCCTTATAAATGCTGCATTTGGGGGGCATCCACAGAGATGGTGAGAGTACAACATGCAGGTATATTCTCATATATATGCACTATGTGTCAGTATATATTACATATAAATACATATACATGAGCTCAATTATTTGTAAATACATAAAACATGCTCATTGTAAAAAATTGAAAGAACACACAGAAAATGAAAGTCCCCCTAATTTTCTCCCGATTCTATTCCCCAGAGTCATTGGGCCACTCTGAGCAGTTGGTTTGTCTGCGCTGACATACGGCTTTGACATGCACATTGGCTCACATACGCACATCAAGAGTGGTTTTACACATTTGTACATAAAACTGTTGATATAAGTGTCTATCGTCAGTTTAGGACAGCTAATTTAATAAAATTTGTTCAGATATAAAAATTATGGCTGGCATAGCTGTTACACATTTTAGAAGTTTCCTAGCCAGAAACATTCAGAATGGTTTCCAGTGGCAGAAGTGGAATATCCACTCCTGCATCAAAAAAAAAATGACTTGAGTGTTTTGTGAGGTAAAACACATTGCATGGCAAGATGCTATGGATCTTGGAGTAGTTTGCCATCAATTATTTTGGGACTTTTTTTTTCTTTCTGTGGAGCTGGGAATAAAATCCAGGGACCACTAGACAAGTGCCTTACTACTGAGCTACACCTCCATCCATCCCCTAATTGAGGACATTTTTTTTTTTTGGTACCGGGGATTGAACCCAGGGGCATTCTACCTCTGAGCTACACCCCCAGTCCTATTTTTATTTTGAAACAAGGTTTCACTAAATTGTTGAGGCTAGCCTTGAACCTGCGATTCTCCTGTCTCAACCTCCCAAATACTGGGATTACAGGCGTGCACAACTACACCCGGCTAATTTAGGATATTTTTAATCATCTACAAGAGAGGATAAAAAAACAATTAAATTTACAGATGATGCTAAATTTGGAGATGTTAAGAATATCTGTGAGGACAGATATTTAAAGAATTTAGAAATATGTGAAAGAAGTAGCAAAACAGTATTTAGATTGCAAAAAATTTAACTGAACGTGTTAAAGGCTTATTAATCAGCACACCAATTACTCATAGGAAGTAGAAGGCGTAATGACTTCTGCTTTAATAATGTTGTACGGCTGTAAAAGCAACATCACACCAAAACTAAACAGCCTCTGTGTGTGCGTGTGTGTGTGTGTGTGTGTGTGTGTGTGTGCATCAATGTGCCTTGGGAATCTCTTACAATAATTAATTTCATAAGTTATCTATTGTTCTTTTTAGGTCATTCTATGCTGTTTCATTCTAAAGAAAAACCTGGGAGGAAACTATTGCTTACTGTAAACTTACTATTGATTGGCATTTTATTTACATGGATTATCTCATATAATTCTCATAATAACTGTATGAAAAAGCTGTACCATTTATATTTTTGTTTCAGTTTACATCTGAATTTGACAATTTATTTTCTGACATCTGATATAACATTTTCCCTAAAAGCTGAGTTGCGTGTGAATTCACACTAAAATATTTATGTATTTAAGTAAAAAAAGAACAAATTTTTATTTTAGTTAAACATTCAAAATTAAAATGCAATGCTACTCTAGTTACCACTCATAAACAAGGGAGTGATTCCTAAATGAGTCCAATTATGCAAATAAAACCTAGAGAGTTGTACTGATGAACTACAGTAATAATGACATGTGTCCATAGTTTGTTGTTGTATCCATGGCAGGCATTTGTGAAATATCTATTCATCAGGCAATACTTAGTGTGAATGTGTTTAGCCATTATAACAAGGTATATGCAAATGAGCTTCCCATGAGACTTTGCAACAAACATTTAATTAGCTATACAAAGAAACAGTTAAATATACAAACACACGTTACAGGGAATTGGCTGATGTGTATTGTTAATTTTGTGCACATGATTCCTAAATAGCACCATTTAAGAGCATATGTCTTTATCATATGCCCATCAATGAAAATGTGCAATTTTACTTGAAATTCAATTTTGTTGAACTCTTTATATCTTCCCTTTCTTGATATAAAATCATCAATATATTGAGTAACATAATTTGGGTATTTTGCTCTGGTTTCCATAGCATGCTAGAGCCAGTGATGTGGAAAGCATTGCATTTGTAAATAAGGATAGTAAAATGTCAAAACTGAAATGCATATTAATCAACTTGCTATGGAAAAAAGTTCATAGAGTAGTATAAATTAGGAATATAGGTGGAAAACATTTTATCATTTTATATGCATAACAATACTGATCTATATTTAAAAACAAACTGTATTTATTTGAAAATACTTCTGTTAAAGTTTTTAGTTTCTTATTTGCCCTCTGATGTAGACACATTTGTTTTCTTAAAATAAAAAATCATTAATGACATTACATGTGAAGAAAATTCTTCTGTGAGTCTGGGTCTTTAAACATTCTTACTCTGTATTTTCTTGCTTTGAATCATGATATTATGTAGAAATAAATTCAGATTGATATTTGAATTTTACATTTCTGTAATCATCACACATTTTTAAATCTAAAAAAACCTTTTAATTTCCATTATTGAATTCTATGTTCTTTATATGAGTGACATGAAGAGTTAGCAAACTGCATTATTGTGTATCTCATAATATGATAATCAATACTTAAAACACATTCACAATAGTCTCTTTTTTTAAGGATTTAAAGAGTAATCACAAGTTATAACAAAGAAAACAGCTCACAATTTCAAGCAAGTCTACTGGTTGTATGAACTCTCAGCTCCATATGATTTAGAAATACTTGAGTTTTATTTTTTATTTTTTATTTTGTAAATTAAACAAGTCATTTTATTTTTAGATAACCAAGAGGAGTTTCTAGGTGTAGCAGCTGACCAGCCAGCCTCCCAACACCATTTGCATCTCTGAAGCCCCCAAGGACAGAAAAGAGTCCTTTAATTGGTGATTCAACTTTAGTAGAAACATGCATTTAGGAAATGAGGCCTACACTGTTGTCTTCACACCAGGCAAACCCGAGCCTGTTGTCATGGTGATCTTCTATAGCATGCTCGAGCCAGTGATGTGGAAAACAAGATGGCTTCCTCGTTTATTTTGCCTTAAAGAAAGTTGCAGATATTAGCACATGATTATTGAATTTAAAAAGGTGTGATTCTGATACCAATACTAATATATGTAAAAAAAGATTGCTCTGGATAAAGTTTAAGTGTCTCAAACACTTCTAAAATTATTCATGGTTTTCCAAAGTATAAAGAAATTATTTTCTTTCTTTTAAATGTAAATGTCTTAAAAAATGCTGCCTTCCCATTGAGCTATGCTTCAAGGAGCAGGTCAGATTTCAGTTCATGTATGATTTCTATTTATTTTGGATTAGCATGAGGGTTATAGAATGACACATGTTATATGTAGGCTTTATTGTGTAAGAATAAGCTGCTTCAGCAATTTCAGTGCTTGTAAAGGAGCTCTGTATCTGAAAGAGATCCCGAGTTTTCAGATTGGAGGCCAGTAAAATAAAAAAAATGCAAAAAAGAGTGATTCTAGCCATCTAAGATAAAAAAGAAGCTCCTTGTTACTCAGAGATGAATTTTTAATCTCCAATTTAAACATGGTAGAGGAGAAAATGTGAGTGGCTTCTTAATAAATAGTTGGACAAAAAGCAATCTTTCCATTTTTGTCCATTCAACTCATTCATTCATCTTTCAGTAAAACTGAACTGAGACAATCTCTAAAATATTTTATAAGCATTAGGAGAAACAGATGGAAGGATAAAGATACAAATTCTTTACAATTAAGGAATTATTTGTAATACTACATCTTGTTATGAAAACAAGCACATAGAAAGACATAAAGGCAAAATTTTCCCTTAAATTACAACATATATTACTAAAATTGGTAAGAACTTATGCTTATATTATATTGCAGAATACAAACCAACAATAATAAATTTGTTGTTTGCTTTTTTGATTATACTTTTAGGAAATCGATGGTTAAATTAGGCTTTATATATTTAGCTGGTCCTTTTATATTAATTATCATTTTGATGAATAGCCATAGCAGTCCATCAAGGCATTGATATCAACAACTGTTAAACTTCAAACGCAGCATTTTCCAAACTATTCTTTGGGACACTTGTGTTTTAGGCAATGTTCATATGCTTTCTGTGATCAAAGAGTTTTACAGTCCAATTAGTTTGGAAAAACTTGCATTTTTATCACCCTTTTGGTGACTCAAAATGGACTTACATATTAAGGCCACAAAGAAGTTCTAGAAACTCTTTAACCTAGAGTTTCCAAAGCCTTTTGACCATGGATTTTTTTTTCTTTTTTTTCACATAATAATTATGTCTTGGGTCACACTAGTGGCTGTGGAAACACAATTGGGAACCATGGTTTTAATAGGAGGGATTCTGATGCTGTTTGTGCTTGAATTCTGTTTTCCTAACCATGGTAATCTTTGTTTAAATTTAGCACACAGCCTTAACATGTGTAATCCTGACCACTGAACCTACTAGACTGAGCTTAGCACTGTGTGTGTGAATAAAAGTTCTACACACTGAGGCTGTAGCCTGCTCTTTTTCACCCTCTTTGCCAACTTTCTTTACAAACACCTTGGAAGCCAGACTGGCAATGTTTTGTTGAAAAAAAAGAAAAAAGAAAGGAAAAAAAGCTTGGGGATATTTTTGTCCCAACATTCTTTTTATTTTAGCATCTCTGGCTAAAATTACGGTGTTGCTCCTGGGCAAAGTAAACTATACAGAGGTAGATGGTTCTATTAGGGGGACGAGGCTATAGAAAATCCTCTTAAACAGGAATTGAGAAATAATTAGTAATAAATCTATATAGTGACAGTGTTATAATAAGCTAATGGAATGACCCACAGTATTAAAGTTGTAAATATTTTGTATGAAGTTTATTAGCATGTAATATCCTAAAACAAAATTTGAACATTTGGAATTGCAAAGTAAACTTAAAGTTCATTGAGAACAAACTTAGCTATTTCTAAACCATCCTATGAAGATTTTTCTGGTTGTTTGTGTGTGTGTGTTGTTGATTAATGGATTTACCCAAGGAGATGTTGTCTCCTAGACCAGATGAACTTAAATGTATAGCTTTTTACATTTTTGTTTTTTTTTTTAAGAGAAAGGCAAACTGGCAGTTAACTTTCTTTTGGCTCATTCTGATGTATTCATTTTTTGAAATAGCTCTTTTCACCTTTATTTTTTTTTTCAGAATTTATGAAAAAGTGACATCCTCAGACATAGCTGCCTGGGAAATGTATTGACTCTTTGAAGATGTCCCAGGATGTCAGGGGAGCACAGCACTGGTCATTCTGGGCAGAGGAGATGAGAGATGCCAAATCAGATTACTTGGTAGGTCCAAGGACTCTTTCCTTTGCAAGTGTAAGCATTAAAACATAGATTGAGCACAAAGAACATAAGGAAGATGGGGAACCTAAGATGATAAGATACACGCAAGGACTAGAAAACGTCTTAGGGAAATGAAGAGAAAGGCCCAAGTATAATCATCAAGGCTGTTGGTGACAGGACAGAGTGTGAGGCAACAGAGATAGGGAGGGATAATGGTTCACAGACTGAAAGATAAGTGTTAGCAGGAACAAATGTGGACTTCAGTGTGGGAGAGATTTCTCTGGGTTCTCTCTCTGAGATCAGCACAGGCCTGGCACAGAGATGTCAATGTGCACAGCCAGTGCCACTTCTGGCTTTTGCCCTGCCATTTGCTATCTTCCCTGTGAGAACTGTCAGCACAGGTATTTCCTATTAAACATATTAATTACTATCATTTTTATCTATGGCTCATTTTAAGGTTCAGGGGAATAAAATCTGGAAGAATTTTTCAACACCTGAGCAGAATTGACTTTCCCAGATGTAAAAGCTGCAGTACTTCATGCCTGGCTTGATGTTCTTGCAAAAGTTTCTTGTTTCTCTGATTTCAGCTTCAAGTTCTCTGCCTCCTGCAGCACTACTCTCTTTGTCAGAGTCTGAATCTTTAGAATCTCCCCAACCTTTTTTTTTTTCTCCCCAATGCCTGTATGAATAAAGCAGCCTTCTACAGGGATGCTAGCTATTACCATCAACTGAATTCCCCCCTCTACTGTAAAATAAAAGTGGAGTAAAGAAGAAAGAAACCTTAAAAATGTTTCCCATTTTCCTATAACATCCGAACTTGCAGCCAGACTGAGTGTTGAGTTTTTTAAAAAAGCTTTCTCCCCTCCCCCAAGCAACTCATGTTTCCGCAGCAGTGAGGAAAATGAGTTATGCACACAACTGTTCAAGGTGACCTCATCACATCAGAATCAGTGGGGGTGGGGAAGGAATCATTTTGCTATGAATAACCAGGAAGAGATTTTTTGCAGGCAATAGTTCAGAATGAACTCTTCACTGTGAATTAGAAAAGAAAAAATGGAAAAAAAAATGTTGAGTTACATGTGGAGATAAGGTTGTAACAACCATGCTTTGTCTATTTAAATGGAATTGAATATATTGCTCCTTTTAAGTTTGGTTTTCCCAGGTCATTTCCACAAGTTATTTCTTGAATGTAGTACACAGAAAATGACCGACAACTGGTTTTTGTGAAATCTATCACTTAAAATCTTTAATTACTTTGCTTTACCCCTACTCCTTATTTCTGAACAAAAAGAATATTTATTTTGCATTTTTTAGATTCACGTCTTGTTTAACTGCGTGCTTCATAGTGTCCTGACAGACTTAGAGTGTGCCTGTTGGCTCAACTTCACCTGAACGGAACATCCAACTACAGGTCTAATTAAAAAGGTTGAATGGCATCAATTCAAACTGGGAAAAATTACTCAGTTTATGGCAGAGAGAAGTAAGAGTTCTCTCAGGAAAATAGGTAAACTTCAAAAACAGTGCCTTAGACTTCAATTCGGAGAAGGGTGTTTTTCAAACCTTTTAATTTAACTTGAATGCCTTGTATGTCAATGAAATGTGATATTCTTTTTAAGAGCATTAGGTTGAATATAAAGAAACTTTTAAAATCTCTAGAGAGACCTTTCATTAGTGGTTCTTTTTACAACATCTGGCTAGTAATTTTTAATAGGCTGAAATTAGTGTCTTTTTCTTTTCAATTTTCTATGCTAAAACTATTAGGAAGATTACCCTTGGTCTAGAAAACTAAACAGAACTCATACTACACATCCTTCTTAATACATCCTTTGTAATTCATGTGGAATATAAATGCGGTTTTTATGCCCTGAGGAAATTTGAATGCCAAAATGCAGGCAGCTTTCTCCAGACTGGCCAAAAAACTGGGGTATTACTAGCCTGAGAGCTCTAGGCAGTAAAGGCAATCTGTATTGCACAGATCATTATGTAAAACCACCAAAATCTACTTTTTAAAAAGTTCCAATCAAAAGCATAAAAAGAGAGAGTTGGTGAGTAATATTGACAGAGAGCTACAGACAGCTCAGAAATCATGGGACAGTGGATCCCAGGAGTATTTATTCAGCAGCCATCACAGAGAGAGGTTAGTTGTAGCTGCAGAGATAGTAGAAACAGACACACAATGAAAAGATGGAACAGATGAGTTATCATAATAATGAATCACTGGAGTCCAGAGCAATGATTGTTGGCTGGGAAGTACTACGTGTTTACCATGTCTCCCAGGTTCCTCTGTGGTTCAGTATGGTCAGGTGAGTGAGTTTTAGCCAGTGGAATCTAAGCAGAAATGTCTTGTGTCAGCCTCTGGGAAGCTTCCACCTAAGACAGGGCTTGTGTAATGTTAGCCTCTTCACAACTTTTTCCAGCCCAGTTAACTAGATGGTAGGTGTTGCTATTTGGACCACTGGGACCATGCTGGATTGAATGATGAAAACAAAGGAGCTTGAGTTCCTGATACTGACCAATACCATGCGAGCTTTGGACCACATACCTAGGTATTTGAGAAAAACCTAAATTTTCATTTCATTTACACTACCTCTCCCTTCCTCAACTCCATTCCAACTTTTTCACTTAACCATATCTAGTTGTAAGTAATACATATGGTTGAAGGACTGCTTAGGAAAAACTACCCATTTGAATAAGGGAGGGCATATGCAGGTTTTAGAGTTATTTAATGAAGGAATTTCTAAAAAAAAGGTTCAAAAATAAAATGCAGTTTCTTATCTTTGGAAGTATTCAAGGGAAGCTTTTATATCAACTTAGGAGATGTGTCAAAAGGAAATGTTAGTATTTTATCAGGATGTTGAACTAGATGATTACTCTGTGAATTTTCTATTATAATATAGATAATTGCAATTGATGAATAAATTGACGTGTCTGCATCACTCATAGGCTATTATAAAAATATTACTCCCAGGTATTTTAGTGAAGAAAGATAAATTCTTGGCTGTTCCTTGCAAATAATTGAACATGTCTCTACCACACAATTGTCTCTCTGGTCATGTAGTTTGGACTGTAGTGATGCCTAGCCAAAATTTTCCAGCACTGAAATAATATAAAATATTTTCTTTCACTGCAACTAAATATTTTAAAAAATCAATAACAAAAATTTGGAAAATTCTAAAGATTTGGAAATTAAATACCATACTCCTAAAAAACTGATAGGATAAAGAAAAAACATCATACTGAAAGTTAGAAGATATTTCAAGCACAGTAATAATCAAAATATGATATATGAAAATGTATGAGCTATAGATAAAATGAGATTTGGTGGAAAATTTATAATTATATCCTTAGAAAAGTGTTTAAAATTAAAAAAAACTAAGCATCCTTTTTAACAGGAAAATAAGCAAAGTAAATCCAAACTAAGTTGAAATAATAAAAATAAGGTTACAGATGAATCAAATAGAAAACAAATAATAGGGAAAATTAATAAAGCAAAATCAATGATATGGATTAATCTCTACTTAGATTAATGGAAAAAGAAAAAGTCAAGGGGAGAAAACATTTGCCATATATAAGTAAGGTGATACTATGAATAATTTATCCTAACACATTAGGACAAAGAGACATAACAGTGATAGCCAAAAGTAGGAAAATTCCTTGAAGAACACAATTTACCAAATATGATACAACACAAAACAGAGAAAATCCAAATTAACATAAATGTATTTTTAAAATCATTTTTGTAGCTAAAATTCTTTCTAGAAAGAAATTTCCAAGCTCAGTTTCACTGATGAATTCTATCAAACATTTCATAAAAATTTCACACCAATCATACACTATTTTTTTCAGAAAAACAAAGAGGAAGAAATATGTTCCAACTCATTGTATGAGACCAGCATTACTATGACACTAAAACCATTACTATGACACTAAAACAGACTTTACAGGAAAGGAAAAATATAGATTCATATTTTTCATAAATATAAATATATACTTATACTTCAAAATCTTAGCATGTTAAATCTAGCAATATATAAAAAGTATAAATTATTATCACCATGTGGAGTTTATGGTAGGGATAAAAAGTTTTTGAACATTTGGACTTGGTTATATTAAACAATAAATAAGAAAATTCTGGATCATCTTTTATATAAAGAAAAAGTATTTGATGGAATTCAATACCCACTTATAAAAAAAGAGAAAAACAAAACTTCTTGCCAAAGTGGAACTAGAAAAGAACTTTCTGAACATGATAAATGACATTTATTAGAACTGTATAGTTAAAATCATAGTTAATGCTAATAGAGTGAATATGTTCCCTTTAATATCTAGAACAGGAAAGAATGAACATTCTCACTGCTTTTATTCAGTTATGTAGTAGAGGTCTTAGTCAATGCAATTGAGTAACAAACTATTTTTTGTCTTTTTTTAACTTCTACATAGTTTTGTACATATAAAAGCTTAAAGAATCTGATAAAAGCTGCTAGAAATAAGAAGTGAATTTAGCTATGTGTATATGTATGTATATATGGGTACATGTATATTAAAAGTCTTATGTTTATTACATATAAAGAACTCTAATAATAGTAAAAGAAATTATCCATTTTATCTTAAAAAATGGTCAAAAGACTTAAACAGATACTTTCCAACTGAGGATATGTAAACAGTCAATAACCACAGGAAAAGAAACAACATATATTTTCATCTGGGAGGTTAAAATTAAGAAACAAATTAATACTGTTGCTCACTCGCTGCAATGGCAAAAACTTAAGACTGAAAATACCAAATATTTACAAAGATATGAAACTCTATTTTGTTGAAAGTGAGAATTTAAAATAGTACAAACATTTTGACAACTTTTTGGTAGTTTCTTATAAGTTGAACAGTACAAGTAGTATAAAATCTAGCAATTTTACTATGAGATATATACCCCAAAGTAATGAAAATATATGTCTTTGCAAAAACTTGTACACAAATGTTTATGTTAGATTTATTCATTTTAGATCTTGGAAATTTGTTTTTCCTCAATTTTTTTCTTGGTTAGCTCAGTTAGAGGTCTATCAAATTTATTAATCTTGTTAAGGAAACAGCTTTTGGCTTTGTTGATTTACTCTATTAGTTTCCTGATTACGATTTCATCTCTTATTATTATATTATCTTTTCTTCTGATTTCAGTAGGCTTAATTTGTTTTCTTTGTCTAGTTCCCTAAGATGGAAGCTTAGTTTATCTTAGACACTTCCTCTTTTCTAATATATTGATTTAATGATGTGCATTTTCCTCTCAGCACTGATTTTGTTGCATGTCCATAAATCTTGAGAAGTTTCCATTTAGTTAAAAAATATTTTTTAATGTTTCTTGAGGTTTCTTCTTTGACCTATGGTTTACTCATAGATATAATGTTCAGTCTATGTTATTTAGAAAATTTCCTGCTATCTTTCTGTTATTGATTTCTACATTAATCCCATTGTTATCTGGCTACATAATTTATATTAATTCTATACATTTAAACATGATAATACATGTAGTATGGCCTGTATGTGGAATCTGTTGGTTATTATTCATGTGAAAAGAATATATTGTTTTGCTGCTGACTGATGGTACTGATCAGGTCAATTACATCCTTCCTGATTTTTCTCCTTGCTTGATCTATCAATTACTGACAGAAGACTGTTGAAGTCCCTGAATATAATAATGGCCTTTTCTATTTTCCTTTTCAGTTCTATCAGTTTTTCCTTCACAATTTGATGTTTTATTTTTAGCTTCATACACATTTACTATTTTTATGTCTTCTTGGAGAACTGACTGCCTTATCATGATAATACACCTCTTTACTCCTGATAATTTTTCCTGCTCTGAAATCTGTTTTGTATAAGAGCTTTCTTTAAATTACTACTGGGATAGTATGTCTTTCTCTATCCATATGTTTTTAGCCTGTCTGTGTCTGTATATTTTAAAATGGGTTTCTTATAGTCAACATATGGTTGGGTCTTACTATTTTTTTCTTTTCATCTTCTCTGATAATCTTTTTTAATTGGCACATGTAGACTATTCATATTTAGATTAAATAATGCTATATCTGGATACATATAGGCCATGATTTTAACTGTTTTCTATTTGTTGCTAGAGGTTTCTTTTTCTATCTTCTCAAGTTTTAATTGAGTATTTAAATGATTCCATTATATTTCCTCTCTTAGCCTTAGCCTATCAATTTTAATTCTTTCCAAAAACTTTAGTGGTTTCTTTAAAGTTTATAAATATCCATCTTTAACTAATGTCAATTAATTTTCAAATAATACAATATTACTTTCTATATAGTAGAATTATAGAAGAATATTTCTAATTACTCCCTCCTGTTGCTTGTGACCTTCTTGTCTTTTATTTTGCTTATCCACATTTTATAATCACCAACACATTAGTATTATTGATTTGGAAAGTTATCTTTCAAATCAATTAAAATAAGAAAAGTACATAATATATTTTGTTCTGTTTTTATTCCTTTTCCAATGTTCTTTCTTTCTTTATGTAGATCCCAATTTCTAACCTGTATCATTTTCCTTTTCTCTCATTTTCATAAACTATTTTATTTTTAAATTCTTTGCAGGGAAGGTCTGCTGGTAATAAATTCCCTCAGATTTTGTTTGAGAGTGTTTTTAGTTTTCCTTCACTGTTGAAGAATTGTTTTCCAGATATAGAATTCTAGGTTTTTTAAAGTTCTTTTTGACCCATTAGAATATTTCATTTTACTCTGATGTTTTCTGTCAAGAATGCCACTGTAATTCTCATATTCATATCTCTATAGGTAATTTGTTTTCCTCCATCAAGTTTCTTTAAGATTTTTCTCTTGGTTTTGAATATGATGTTTCACCATGTGGGATTTTATTGCTATTGTTATTTATCCTGCCTTGTGATTTGTGTCTACCATTAGTTTTGGAAAGTTCTTGGTAGTTATTACTTTAAATAGTTCTTCTGCTCCTTTCTTCTTCTTCTGATATGCCAGTTGAGAGAAAGTTTCACTATTTGATGTTTACCCATAATTCTGTGTTTTTTCTATATTTTAAAATTATTTTTCTTTTTGGATTACATTTTTGGGAAGATTTGTGTGTGTGTGTGTGTGTGTGTGTGTGTGTGTGTGTGTGGTACTGGGGATTGAACCCAGAGGCATTCTACCATCAAGTTACACCCCCAGCCTGATTTTTATTTCTTATTTGGAAACAGGGTCTCACTAGGTTGATGAGAGTCTCACTGTTGCTGAGGCTGTCCTCAAATCTGTGATCCTCCTGTCTCAGCTTTCCAAGTACTGGGATTACAAGCATGTGCCACCACGCTTGGCTTGGGAAGATTATTTTGACTATCATTAAGCTCACTTACTCTTTTCTCAGCTGTATCAAATCTGATGAGCTTTTCAAAGATCTTCATTTTTAATTTCTGTATTTTTTTTATTCTTCCTTAAAATCTCCATATCTCTGTTTTCATTATCTATCTAGTTTTGCATGTTCCATAGAGCCCTTGACATAATAACCCTAGTTATTTAAAATTCCCTATCTAATACACCCTACATTTGAGTCATATCTGAATCTGGTTCTAGTACTGGTTTTGTCTCTTTAGACTGTTTATTCCTGCTTTCTAGCATGCCTCAATATTTTTTATTTGGTGTTGAAAACCAGACTTTATATTAGGTAATAGGAACTAAAGTGTATGGATTTATGTTATGTGTAAGGATTTATGTTAATCCAGCTAGGAAATGGGCTGTGTTTAATGTTTGCTAGAGCTTTGGGTTCCAAGGTTTCCAATTATTCTAAAGTACTTGTTTTAGTCACTTGTTGACTTCGGACTTTCCTAGCGATTCCTTATCAGAGAAAGTCTAACAATCCATTCAGCTGCAATCCACTATTATTACGCTGGAGTCTTGCCAGTGTGATAGTAAAGTGGGACATTTGATGAGTTTTGGATTAAACCTTCATGTGGCTATGTATTGGTGCTGTGATATTTACACACATTTTCCAGTGGTGTAACTGCCCTCTTGCCCCAGCTACCTGCTGAATTTCCTGGCTGAAGCATTCCCAGTCTATTTGTTTGAAGTCCTGTCTCCACTTAGGTGAGACAGGAAGACTGAAGCGGGATGGAGTAGGAGGAGTTTTCTTCACCAAGCAAGGGTTCAAGTCTGACAGTCTGAAAATGCTTTTTTCCCTGGAGACTCTGCTTTTTTTTCTTTTTTAAAGAAGGTTCTGGGCATATTTTATGTGTGATCCAGGACCTTGCACAGGTTAGACCAGTGCTGTACCACTGAGTTATAGCCCCAGCAATATACATATATATATATATATATATATATATCCATTTAAAATATATATGTATTTAACCCTAATATAGGTATATATGTTTATATATACATATATATATATATACATTTTTTCATACAGGGTCTCACTACGTTGCTGAGTCTAGCCTGGAACTTGCAATCCTCCTGCCTCATCCTCATAAGTGACTGGGATTATAGGTGTGCACTACTATCCCTTACTTCTGGGTATATTTTAAATAATGGTTACTCTTCCTTCTCTTTGTTAGAACAATAAAGGGATATTTTTCTTACCTTTACCATGAGAACCTGGTAGAATTGTTGGAGGTGAAGAATATGAAAATATAGGGGACCTCCTAAGACTGCAGCCTCTAAGATTCTCTCACTCTCATGGTAGTTCACACTGAGTCTCCAGTACTTCTTAAAAGTTATCATTTCAGTGTACCTACCAACCAGCTTTGGAGATGTCTGATCCAGGCAAACAGATCTCAGTGGTGTCTCTCCGGTGCTCCAGATTTTAGGGTAACTGTCCCATGACTTCAATTTTCTAGTGATCAAAGGAAAGCTTTTATTTTAATTTTTTCCTTCCTTCCTTCCTTCCTTCCTTCCTTCCTTCCTTCCTTCCTTCTTTCTTCTTTCTTCCTTTCTTCTTTCTTTCTTTCTTTCTTTCTTTCTTTCTTTCTTTCTTTCTGTGTATGTGGTGCTGGGGATAGAACCCAGGGGCCTTCTATCTCCTGGCTATGCCCTCAGTCCTATCTTATATTTTATTTGGAAACAGGGTCTCACTAAGTTTCTGAGAGTTGCTGAGGCTGGTTTTGAACCTGAGATCCTCCTGTCTCAGTCTCCCAAGTACTGGGATTACAGGTGTGTGCCATCATATCTGGCTTTTTTCAGATTTTTAAAAATTAATGATGGGAGGGGTGACATGCAATGTGTTTATCTGTGAGAGCTGAAATCAGAAGTCCTCAGATCCAGAGTAGCTTTATTTGTTATTGCCAAACAGGGAAAGGGTCCAAATATCCATCCATCCACATTTGAATGGATAAATATTCATTTATCAACACACTACTCAGCAATAAAACATGCAAACAACATTTTGATGAGGGAAAAGAGTTAGACATTAAAAAGTATACTGTGTGTGACTCTGTTTATATAGAATTCTAGAACATAAAAAGTAATTTCTAGTGTCAGAAAGCAAGTCATTGGATGTTGGGGGCCAAGGGTGGTAGGCTATTGCAAAGGAGCAATTTTTTGAGGCCACGGAAAAATCTTGATTGTAGTGTGATTTATATGGATATAGACATTTGTCAGGATTCATCAAACTGTATTCCATAAGACTGGTATACTTTATGTTATATAAATAATAGTTCAATAAAGTTGATTATAATTTTTGGAAAATATAACTTAAAATGATATTTTTGCATGCTAACAGTAAACAATTTGAAAATGATTTTTAAAAATGCATGACTCAAAATATTTTTAAATAACACCTAATGACTAGGAATAAATTTTGTTGTAGTAAAATATTTCTATATTGAAATCTGTAAAACTATAGTACTTGAATAAATGAAGTAATATTCTACCTAAAGACTTAGACACTCACTACTATAGAGATAACAATTCTCTCCTAGCTGATCATAGATTCATGGCAGTTTCAGTCCAAATCTCAGAAGGTAATTTTGTAGAAATGAAGAAATATATTATAAAGTCTACATTAAAATACAAAGAACAAGAGAGGAGTAGCATAGTCTTAAGGCAGAGTAAGACCAAAGCTAGAAAGCTTATATGATCTGATATCAAGCTCTATAAAGCTAAAATACTCAGTACAGTATTTTACTGACCACACATATATAGTCACCTAATGTCTGACAAATTTCCTATGGCAATGCAATGCAAAAACAATGGTGTTTTAAATAAGACGTGAAGTATTAACTAGATAGCCAAATTCATAACCTACAATGCATTCCATGTTAGTTACAGATCTTCTTGCTTATAATAATACTGTCTTGTCAGTAGAGGACAAAAAGGCCAGATGAACCACCATAAAGAAAATATTGACAAGGACAATTTCATTAAAAAACATTATTAAGAAAAAACTAGAGGCAAATTATAGAGAAGGAAAATCTGTTTGCAACACAAAAATCCAAGAAAGCACTAGTATATAGAATATATAAAGAAAGCCAAAGGCCGGGCGTGGTGGTACACACTTGTAATACCAGTACTTTGGGAGGCGGAGAACGGGGGGGATCTGGGTTCGTGGCCAGCCTCAGCTCGCTCTCTCTCTCTCTACTTAGTGAGGCCCTCCACAACTTCGTGAGACCTGGTTTCAAAATAAAGTATAAAAAATAGGGCCGGGAGTGTAACACGGAGGTAGAATGCCCCTAGGTTCAATCCCTGGTACTGAAAAAAAAAAAAAAAGAAAAGAAAGCCAAAGAATCAAGAAGTCAGACAACCCAATTAAAAATCAGCAAGAAATTCAAGAAATATTTTACATAAAAGGACACCATTTGACTGTCAAGTATATTAGAAGCTCTTCAATATCATCGGTCATCAAAGAAACACAAATAATGTCTACCTTGAGAATCAAATACCTACCCATGGTAATGACTAAAATGGAAACAAATATATGAAAGTCCAGGCAGTATCAAATGTAAGCACAGATGTAGAGAAACTATAACTCTAATATGCTATGGGAGCTTAAATTGGTATGACTACTTTGAAAAACTTCTTGACATTATCTGCTAAGGCTAATTATACTCACATCCTGTGAATTAGCCATTTTCACTTCTTAATATATTTCCAATACAAATGTGACCATATTTACACAGAAATATATGTGTAATGATGTTCATGGCTCTATCATTCCTAATGACTGAAAACTAGACTGAATATCAAGATACACGTAACAGCTGAATGGATGAACATCTTTTAGAACAAGCATACAGTGGAATATGCCTCGTGGATTTATCTCAAACACATAATATTGTATCAAAGAAGTCAAACACACAGGAATACATACTGTATGATTCTGTTCAAACGAGGATCAAAGGCAGACCTAAGCCCTGTGATAGACAGCAGAATAGTAGCTAAGTGTTAGAAAGAAGGCATGAGGAAGGTTTTTCTTTTGTTTTATTAATATTCTACTGATCGATCTGGGTGTGTTACAGTGTTCATTTAATAAAAATTCTTCAGGCTGTACATTTAAGACTTATACCCTTACACTGCAATAAAAATGTTTACAAGTAATCCCAGTACTTGGGGTGGCTGAGACAGGAGGATCGAAGGTTTTGAGGCCAGTGTATGGTAAATTAGTGAGACCCTGTTTCAAAATAAAAATAAAATAGGGCTGGGTGTAGCTTGAGGTAGAATTCCCTTGGTTCCATTCCCAGTATCAAAAAAATAGTTTATAAAATTAGTTTGCAAGAAATATACACACACAAATTATTAAGGGAATTAAAGAATCTGATCATGGGGTAGGAGAAGAGAGAGTGCCCTAAGAATGGGATTATTAATGTGGACTGAAATCTAAAGAAATTGTCCTAAAGATTTCAATTAACATTTGTTTGTGTAGAGGTCCTTTAAAAATTCTTACATCCAACAGAATGGACAGAGTTGGAAATGCTTGATTATCATAGAGAGTTGATATTTTCAGAGAGCTGCTACCAATAATTTTTTTCTTCATGATCTTGGTCTTCCATGATGTTCAGAACTTGTGCTACTAGAACTATATTTTGGAATAGTGTTTTTGAGAAATGCCTGACAGATGCCTACTAAAACCAGTATGTCAAGTTTCTGTCCACTAACATATGTAACCAAACTTCGTTTTTTTTACTTCATATTTTTATTTTATTTTTTTATATATTCATTTATTGTGCATTGTAATTATACATTTTGATACACATCAGGGTAGCAGCATCATACATGCACACATTGCTCATTTAGCCCTCCCTCACTTCTTAATCCCTACATCCCTGCCTCTTTTCCCACTTTCAAAGAACTGTAGTTCCCAGATTTGAGATTTGAGTAGTTGCCTTTCAAATTAAGGACATAATATATTGTCAAAGTCTTTTATGTTAAAGCAAAGCAGTATAATTAGATCAATATTAATCTTACCACTTATTTATGACATGCTTACTGCTAAAGTCCAGTTCAATTTTTGTCCTTTTCATTTTTTTTTCTTTTAACTGTTTTAGTCTATTTAAAAACACAGTGTGGGAAAAATAAGGCTATCTGGAGTACTGGAGCTCATAATGTTTAGATGTTAACAGATATTCATCTTTTTAAGCTTCTATAGCACTTATGATTTTCACTTTATGAATTAGCATTTGATTATTGTGTTATTCAGGGCACTTAATTATGGCTGTATTTAAAAGTAGCCAAGATATCTGAGTGGCTTCACATAACAAAGTTGTGGTTCTCACTCATCTTGCAGCCGAACACAAATCCAGGACTTGCCTTCGAAATAGTGTATACACACATGCTCTTCTCAAAGAACTCCTAACCAGTCATCACGTGCTTTTGTTTCTTTTATTTTTATTATTTATTTATTTTGGGGTTCTGGGGATTGAACTCAGGGGCATTCTACCTCCGAACTACACCTCCAGCCCTTTTTATTTATTCATTTTTGAACCAGGGTCTTGATAAGTTGCTGAGACTGGCCTCAAACCTGCGATCCTTCTGTCTCAGCCTCCACTCGTTATAACTTGTAAAAAGGAAATGGAGTATGTTTTCAACCTTTTAAAAATGGCCATGTATATTAAATGGATAATATGCGAATACATCTTCCTTATCTGTTCCTTTTTCTTTCTGTCTTTTTTCCTCACAGTCCTTAGAGCTATCATGTTTCCTTTAAATTATATTTACTTTCCATGAGATTTTATTATTTTTTTATAATTGAATTTTCCGTGATCAATTCCTTTTCAAGATCTCTTATTTTGCAGTACTGATAAATGTAAACAAAATACATTTATTTAAACAACAGACAGGAGATAATTAGCTAATGTGTACAGGTGGTAATGACAGACTTTTGGAAGAATAAAGCAAAAAGCAGTTTGTGGAAATTAGTTTTCTTTCAGCGAGGATGATTTGCCAGAATATGCAAAAATTTTATGATGAAGAGCTAAGCAAAATACTGGCCAGATCTTGAGTATTTGCATATCTGACAGCTCCTATTTTCAGATTTTATTGATGAAACCAAATACACTAAATAATAAAGTATTTTGGAGCTTTTTGTAAGTTAACATTTGATTTTGTTCTCTCACAGCATCAGAAAAGAGTAAGAAAGCATTTGTACGAATTCTGAGAACAGTATGAAGGTAAGGCTCAGAGCAGGGCTCAGTAGCACATACCTGTAATCCCAGGACTTGGGAGGCTGAAACAGGAGGATCACAGGTTTGAAATCAGCATCAAAATAAAAGGAGCCATGCATGGTGGCACACTCCTGTCCTCCCAGTACTTGGGAGGCTGAGACAGGAGGATTGCAGGTTCAAGACCAGCCTCAGCAACTTAGCAAGACCCTCAGCAATTTAGCAAGACCCTGTTTCAAAATAAAAAGTAAAATAGGGCTGGGGGTGTAGCTTGGAGGTAGAATGCCTCTGTGTTCAATCCTCAGTACCACAATAACTAACTAACTAACTAACTAACTATGAATGAGTAAATAGAGCTGGGGTATAGCTTGGAGGTAGAATGCTCCTGGGTTCAATCCCCAATACGAAAAAAAAAAAAAGATAGGGCTCAGCCAGTCTTGTGCTTTATTTTCATGTGCCCAGTAGGTCCACCTGTCTCTAGAAGACTGAGGAGTTTGGAGGATTCTGAGCCATGGTGTAAAATGGGTAATGTGGAAAACTTATTTTTTCTTAGTCTTTCTCTGGGTGCTTATTCAGGGCCTGAATTTCTGTTACTTCCCACAGTGTATTTATTAGTGTTAAGGTATCATTATCTTCAAAATTAGAAAGGTAAATAAGAATTACTTTGAAGCCGTGGCATATTAACCTTGCTGATTTATGCTCCATTAATTGAATTGTTTCTTATGGGTATTTGTGTGCTTAAGACAATTTCCATTTCAGATTTTGCTGAAGGAAAAGAATCTGTCAAAAACCCCATTTGTGTTTTATTCAAAGTCAAGAGTATGATCTCAAAGGAAGGTATTGAGAACAACTGGGGCAGTCACAATGACCTCATGTTATTTTTTAACTTCATAAAAATTCTATAGATTAATAAATATTTATAGCTTTCATGACATTCTTTCTTTTCATTATGTAGAAAAGGAAACTGAGATTTGTAAACACCAATTATGCTGCACAAGGTCCCTCAATTATTAAAGTGTAGAACATAAGTCTTTGGCTCCTAGTCCCATATTTATTCTATTAGAGTAACTTAAACAGTAGTTTGAACAAATAGAAAGACAGAAGGAGAGTAGGAGGAAGGGACAAAGCAATTAAAGGAAGAGAGAAAAAGTAAAGGAAAATATGCAATCAATTTCTACTTTGCAGACAGTAATTGCTTAGCAGCTACAAAATACTGGGATCTAGTTCGAACAGGCTATGGTATCTCAATATGATATCATTTTAGCCTCAGGACAAATCTAGAAATTAAATCATTTACATAAGAAAAATCAGAGGCTTAGAGAAACAAAACAACTAAGCTAGATTACATGGCTAATAACTGACAGAGCTGAACTCAAGTCTTTGATACATGCTACCTTGTTAGAATAGCATAGCAAGATAAGTGTGTGTATATTGCATAGAGACCTTCTGTTAGGGTGTGGATATGGTTTCGGCATCCCTCAATGGCTCATCTGATTGGAGGTTGGTCTCTGAGGTGGTGTTTTGAGAAAATGCAGTAGAACCTTTAAGAAGTAGGGCCTATTGAGGGCTCCTCAGGTCATCGGGTGCATACTTTCCAGAGGTTGTTCTTAGGCAGTCTCTTGAGTTCTCATGAGAGTGTTGTTATAAAAGGACCCAGCCTGGGTCCACCCAGCTGCTCTATGTCTCTGCTCCCTGACTCTGGATGTGATATTCCTGTTCCTGCATATGCTCCTGCCATTGCTATCTATCATGAAGTGGAGCATCCAAGGGGTGGCACTGACCACAGAACCTGTGCTATGCCATTTGAACTTTGAACATCCAGAACTGTGAGCTAAGTAAACCTCTTTTCTTTCTTAGCGTATCTCAGGTATTTTGTTACAGTGACATTAAGCTGACTAATACACATTCCTAGATATCTATTGGTGGGAGAATGATAAGACAATGAATGTTTGTGTGAGGAGCCTATAAATGTCAATTTAAATATTAAAAATACTATTCTAAAAATGGACACTGAGTATTTTAGCACATTACCTAATATGTAGCCCTACATGTATTTAGAATGTCATTCACTCATTTTTCTCGTTTAATCCAAACAAATATTTGTTCTATAGCTACCATGTGCAAACTTGTTAAAAATAAAATACTACAGATTCTTGAGACAAACTTACAGTCTTATAAAAGAGCCAAAATGTTTATACAAATTAATATAAATAAAGGGGACTTAAGGACATAAAAGTGGTATCAAGTTCTATGCTTTAGAAGATCAGAGGAAAAGAATGACTATAGTTTGAGGGTTTAGTTAAGTTTGTGAGTGATTAATAAAATATGCATAGGGGACTGTGAAGGGTACATTCCAGGACCCCCAGTAGATGTCTAAAACCATGAATAGTACTGAGCCTTGTATAGACCATGTTTTCCCCTATTCATACATATCTATGATAAAGTTTAATATAAATTGGGCACAGTAAGAGATTCATAACAATAATTAATAATCAAGTAGAATTATAAAAATATACTATGATACAAGTTATATAAATCTCTTTCTTTCAAGATACCTTATTTAATTTTCACCTTTTTGTTTAAAGGAAGCACCTTTTGGCTTCTCTTTGGCATATTTGAATTCCCAGCACTGATATTCTTACCCTCTGTGGTCACCATTAAGTGAAATATGGACTACTTGAACACAAGCACTGTGGTAGGTTGCAGTGTATTTGATAAACAAGATAGTTACTAAATGACTAATGGGTGGGTAGCATATACAGTGTGGCTACTCTGGAAAAAGGGCAAAGGGTTGATTCATATCCTGGGTCCAAGAAAGTAGGGTGGCAAGACCACACTGCTCAGAATTGGATGCATTTTAAAACTGGTGAATTGTTTATTTCTGGAATTTTCCATTTAACATTTTCTGACTGTTGTTGATCACAAGTAACTGAAGCCATGGAAAGTAAAACCATGAGTAAGGGGGTGACTAGCATAACTTACTTTAAAGCCACTCAAGAGGTGTTGATGGCATATTTTGTAAAGTGGACAATAAAAATGGAGGAAAGGGGACAAATATGAGACATTGTTAAGGTGGAATCTAGAGTGTTCAGATATTGGTTATGAATGACAAAGAGGGGGGACTAGTCTGAGATGACAGGAATACTCTGCATGATTTGGACCAGGAGAATGCACAGAAGGTCAGAGGAAGCAAAGATTTAGATACAAGAGGAAATTAGTTTTGAGACATTGTATTTTATGTAGTAAGCAGAAAATCAGATGGCATTGAAATCAACAGGAACATTTATTTTTAATATTATTTTTACAAAAATAATATACCCAATCTTCTCTCAGAGCTCTGATTCAAGACAACACTGCCATTTTTAAGTATTCTCATTTCTTTGCCATTATTCTCCTGTTGCTTCCAGAGTCTTTTCAATTCTACCTCAAGGGTGTCTCATATCTGTTTCGATCTCCCCTTTCTGAATATTCCAAGATATTTTCTAGGTTGTGGGTGCTATGATTTCTAGATATGCATACCTTGGCTTATTATCTGGTTATTGCTTATGCTTCGCAGTGCAAGGAAGGGCTCAGGCTCCATGCAATCATCAGGATTTCTTCCCTTCTCTGACACCTTGTAGTCCAGTCTGCCATGGAAGAAGCTCCCACTGGTTTTATTGTCACTTTGTCACTATTGGAGTTTGATGCTATACTATTCTCCAGGGCTTCTGTGATCGATGGGCATCAATTCTAACTACTCTTGCCTGGGTCACTACCTGAAGCAGTGCTGCTGTGCTAGCTTGGGGCTGCTTCATATTGTTTCTCTGTCAATGAGTAGGGATTCAACTCTGTCTGCTGCGTTGGCTCTCTCAGGGGATCGCCCCTATAGCATAGCCTGGACTTCAAAGTGTCATTACATGTGGTAAGCTTTACCCTGCCTAGTCTCACAGCCCAGAGGACCCTGTACACTGAGGTCTTTATAATAGCTGTTTGTACTCCCCACCTCTGCCATCCTTGGTCTATATTTCGGAATCTAATTCAATGTGCTAGACTTCATTTCAGGTGATGAAGTTGTTCCCTGAAGCCTCATAGACACACCCAGTCCTTTTCTCGTCCCCTTCTGCACTTGGGACTTGGATTCTGTTAGGGTCCTTCTAGTGAAATAAGTCTGAACTCCAATTACTGAAATCCTTCTCTAAGGATGGTGCTTAGCTTTCACAAAAAGAAGTTTATGGTAGTGGTAAGATTGGGACAGAATTAGGTCATGTCTTCTTATAAACATCTCATATTCGGTATTCTTAAGCTCAAGGGGAAAACTTGTATAACATCTTAACTAGATCTCAAAGGAAAATAGCACTTAAAATGTTGCTGCTTCGAATTGTCTCTTATTGTTTGTTCTCTGTTATATCTCAAGTTTTATATTTTGAAAAATGGCAATAATTTGTCTCTCTATATATTTATCTTTTTATATTTATAAAATAAATTGAGCAAGACCGGATGTCTTAGTTATCTCTACTGAAAGTCAAAAGGCCGTGCCTGGTCTACTTTAATGAGGTCCCATTAAAAAGCTAGTAGGAGCTAACAGATGGAAATCTAAGTACCTGGGAAAAATGAAGAAGCTTTTCTTAACTTACTCTGAAACATCATTCCTTTTTTGGTGATGGGAATGGTTATCCTACTGTGTTAGTTCAAGTGGGCCTAACTAGAAAGGAGCGAAGGGAGGAGACTGGGGCAAAAGCCTAGTGACCCTGTACAAGTCTAGAATTTAGTTTAGGGTAAAAAATTATGTGAATTTACTCCTTATCACATTCGTCCATTTTTTATTTTAAAAATAAAAAATAAAATATTTTAAATACTATTACACCCCCCTCCACACACACACATGCACCCCTATCTGAAAATGAAATTCGTGACCTAGGCATCTTGGCCAACACTGAGGCCACGGCTTCAGATGTCCTTGGGGCTCGCTATCTCTAGTTTGAGAGTAATTTTAGATAATTCACAGAAAGAGTTCCAGAGACTGAGAAGGAGGTAGCCATATCAATTGTGCCACATCTATCTCTCTGGCCTCTGTGTTTGACCTCCTCACTTGATTTTCCATTGCCTTTTTCGTCTCTCTTTGTGTATTCTCTAATTCTATTTTCAATTTTTGCTATCCCTTAGTTCTCAGTTTACACTCTTCTCTGCCACTCAAGAAACCTGTTGTGAACACAGGTTGCTTTAATGAAACTCCTGTGGATTTTACATCCTAGGCTAGATCTAAGGGGACAATGGAAAGCCAAAAATTCCTTAACTAGGACTATTTTAGTGATAGTGAAAGCAACTACTACATGAGCATCAGAATTGAAGGAAAGTAGTTTGGATATGAGTCCACAGGTCACATTTGACATCATGTCATTTATTTCCTTTCCTGGAGTTGGAGACTTTTGCTTTATGGACATTTTTCTAATAAATATTTAGACATTCCAACATTCACACTGATGAATTATCCTTATGGCTTTACTAGTTAAAGAGAGACACCTAATTCCACCCTTAACCTGTAAGGGGACTAGGATGTAAGTTTTCTTGTACATTTCACCAGAAATCACCAGATTGAACAGAATCTGTCAATTGACAAGACCTAGTAGAAAGCCTGGCTGGGGAAGAGCAGCAAATTGATATCTCAAGAACATGGCTCTTGCTCAGTGTGCAGTGTTTATAAAAATATTATCAGCAGAGCACATTTTTAATCTAGTGAATATTTGGCAGCACCACTGAAATCCTTTCTAGCGGAGCATTCAGAATGACTTTAAATAAACAGAGCCAGCAGCCAGGAAATGCAAACTTCAGCAGATTTACAGCAGTAAGTGATAGCTACCAAAAGGCTCTTATCCCTGGTTAGAGTTAAATAATTTACTCTTTACTACCATTAGATGCTTTAAAATGATCTCTGTGCGTTTATGTGTGTGTGTGTTTATACCAGGATAATTATTCCTTGTTGCCACTCTTGATGTTAAATCCTGAAAATGGATCATGCTTCTCCCTAAGTTATTAGTATACAATTTGCCCTCCAGTTAACTGCCCGTTCCTAGATATCTTTAACTAATTAGTAACCAGACACTACTAAATAAAAAAGTTATAATGGAGCCTTCAACTTGAAGGCTTTTATGAGCTTATATAAAGCTTTCTTTTTATTTTTTAGGTCAAATTTAGTAGCAAATTCTAACAGTGTACTGTTCCCCACACTTATCACTGGTCTATTTTTTCTATTTTTCACACACTTTTGTTATTAATCACTTTTTAAAGAAAATTAGAAATGTAATACAGCCTTCCACATTTGTTCTACTTACATGGAGATTTTACTCTTTTTTTCCCTTTTCTTGTAAATTAAAAAAAATTACGCATTTCCTTTTACACAGAAATAATGTCCGCATCTTACATTTCAAATAATCATTCTCCAGTTCATTGACTTCACTTTCATTCCACAGACTGCAGCTATGTACCTGGAAATCTACTAGGAGTGGGGAGATAGTTTTCACATACAGTTTAAGGACTTAATACACTCATTTATTTGGAACATAATGCAACACTGTGTGCCATGTAGTTGGTACCTTAAACATAAGCAATGCTATTACTGTTATTCTTGTTATTTCTTAACTGAGGCCCAAAAAGATGAAATGGTTAACCCAATGTAATATATCCATTAGAACCATCCACTTAATATTTGAGTCAGAATTTTTACTATTATGTGATACCTTTCTTATTTTGAGATGAGCAGGGTAACTGCAATTATACTGATTTTATAGATGAAGAAAGCTTGGCTTTGAGGAGTTAAATAACTAACTAGATTTCCAGAGCTTTTAAATCAACAAACTGGACTACAGCTTTGCATTTGAATATCCGGCCAGTATCCTCACTCTGACACCAGAAATACACATATACAAAGATGAATTATACAGGTTAAAGCCTGTATAATTGCTTAAATAGGACTGACTTTAAGGTTTGACATGTACACATTGATTACATTTTTTAGTTCATTGTTTTAAAATGCAAAGTTGAAAGTATCATTTAAGTTTGGCTTAGCATATGCAAGGCCCTGAGTTCATACCCCAGAATCCCTCTCCAATACTAATAAAAGATGATGGGCCATTGTTATACTTCTTGGCAATATTGCCCACGTTAGCAGTGAAAGTTCATTTCCCACATTTCTTTATGCTAGAAATGCTGATATGGGAATCAGAACATCATGGTTAACATTTTTATATTGATGGAATGCCATGATACTTGCATTCAAAATGTATCAACTCAATGTGTGGTAATAGATTTACAATAAATGATAGTTTCTGTTTCAAGAAAGCAGATGAATAATTAGTCTCATAATTAAACTAATTGCAAAATGCATAATACTCACATATTTTGTGAAATACTTAGGTTACTGGATTTACTCAGTTTTACTGAATAAGAAATATACCTAAACACATATTACGAGATGTATACTGCTATGCATTAGAATATTTAATGATGGAAAATTTAAAATATGGTTTTAATTCTCATGTTTTGAGCCATCTATTTCCCCCTTCTGAGAACTGAAACTCAGGCTTTTCTATAGTCTAGTCAAATTTATTTTCAGATTTCACATGCTGGCAGAATGTTGTAAAAATTTATTATGACCTATCAATATGATAAACATCCTGATTTTTATTACTTGATATGTCCTCCTTACAATCCTCATACTATTCTATTAAAAATAAAGTTCTTATTTTGGCATTAAATGAAGTTGTCATAATTCTTCTTTCAAGTGTGAAATCACATTGGGTTGCTTTATCTTTTTAATTAAGTGTTAATCAATAGACTTAATTCTATTTGAAGTGTTAAAGAAGTTTCTCTAAAGATACCAACATGAATGCTTATTTGCCTTCCCCAGAAACACTATTTTTTAGTGGTCAAGTGTGGCCATGTTTTATTGAGCAATGGATTCATGTTGATGTGAGCAACTTGATATGTTTTATTAGGTCATTTTTAAAGGAAGCAGTGATTCAGTCTCTTGAAAAGTATTTTAAAAAAAAAGCTGTTCATAATGCCAAGCAACTGGTGAAGGATTCTTTTCCTCTGATAGCATATTTCTTTCACTCAGTGTGTCAAATTAATGTTTATCTGCCATCTTTTATACACAACATTGTAGTTTTTTAATAGAAACAAGTTACCAATGCAAAAATATGTCTTTGGGTTATAATTTAGCAACTGTAATTCCAAAATATAAGGAACTTACATGATGTCTGAGTTTTCAGCATTGATTCTTACTCCCCCAATGTTTTCCTTTAGGAACAACAGTCTGGTGATACTCATAGAAATTGCTAATAAACTCTTGACTCTATAGCTCAGAAAAAGCTGTGTTCTTCTCCTACATTGCTTTGTCATCTTTCCTTGGAGCAATTTTCAGACCTTTAAAGATCCTTCTTTTAGATGTACCACATGCATCATATCAAACATGCTAAAATGTTCTTTTACCTAGAGAATATAAAACTGATAGATAACTCCTACATATGTAGAAGATACAGTTGACTAGAGAGCATTATATTGCAATTTGTAAATCATTATATATTTAAAATTTGTTTTTGCCATTTTTCTTTTTATGTTTCGGTCCAATGCATTTTATGTTAAAACTTCAGATATTTCTTTGGACCTTTGAAAAGTTATAGGGCAGCTGGGCGTGGTGGTACTTGCCTATACTCCCAGTAGTTGGGAGGCTGAGATAGGAAGATCCCAGGTTCAAGGCTAGCCTCGGTAACTAATGATTACCTTGTTTCAAAATAAAAATAAAATCAGACTGGGTGAGTGTAGCTCAGGGGTAAAATGCCCTTAGGTTCAATCCTCAGTACCACAATTAAAAGAAAAAAATAGTTATAGGGCCCTTGCCTTGGCTTAGTAATGGTGATAACATTGTCTTTTTCTTTACTCTTTTGCCTCCACTTTAAATTTTAGACCCATTTTTTTTTCTATAACTTCTGTAGGTTATTTTTAAGTTGTCATTTTAATGACCTATGACTCCCTGCCTGTTTTATTTTTGACACCTCTGTCTACCTTCCCAAAGCTCTCCTGCTTGTCACTTCCTTCAGGACATACTGGTTTTTCCTTCTGTATGTCCAAGTGTATCTTGTCTTTTATCAGCATGAATAAATGGTGTTCTCTCAGGCATCATTTTACATGAGGTGGAATATATATGTTTTCTTGAAGAGCCATCCTCCTGATCATAGAGTTTTCCCTGGTGAATGTATTTTAAACATTTTTCCACTTTAATTTGCTTTTAATATTTCCTGATATCTATTCTAACTTTGACAATTTCCTCCTTTCTCATTCAGTAAGCTGACAAATAGACCTTTAGGATATTAGATACTTAGTTCATCAATTTAAATTAAAATCTTTTAAAATTGAGTGCATATTAGTTTGCAATTGTGGCCATGAGGACATACTACAGACTAGGTTTATTTTCTCATTGCACTGGAAGCCGGAGGGCTGAGATCAAGGTGTCTGCAGGGTTCATTTCTCCTGAGGTCTTTCTCCTTGGCTTGCAATCATCTCTCTTCTCTGTGTTTGTGTCTTAATCTTCTCTTCTTATGACACCCGTTCAACTGGCTTAGAGCCCACCCCCGTGACTTCACCTAACCTTCATTACCTATTCAAAGAGCCCATCTCGAAATAAAGATACATTCTGAAACAAGAGGAAATTCAATGTATGGATTTTGGGGGGACGCATAACTTTGCCCATAATGAAAGGCAATACCAGAGACCACAATGTACACAAGATCCATACTGCCCATGCCGACAATTATCACAAAAAGGTGAGGATATAACTCTTATAGGGAACCCACTTTGGCAAGTAATCGGGTAACCCGATTTACCTCTTATGTAAGACCAGGCAGTTTTTCCCCCCACCATAACCTATATTTCATAAAAGCTGTTATATTTACATAGTTAATTAACAGAAAATAATACGTCTTAGCATTTGGTTCTTAGTGCCTGTTTGAAAAAGTCTCTCCTGCCCTGCTCACTCTTGCTGTTCAGTTCCCCAAATCTTGGCATGCCATCTGTTTTGGTTACAATGTCCAACCATGTGATCCACTCTCATGTTCCTACACCCTAATGTTCCTACACATCATCCCTTCCCTTGCCTTCCCCCTGCCACTTCCCTTCTTGTTGCTCCAAGTGACCTAAAATGGTGAGCATACATCACAGTCAGTGGGTAGGCTGGTGTGCCTCAGCTCCCTGAGGGGCTCCTTCAGTAGTTCTAACATTTCTTCTTTTCGCTCGTTCAAATACTATGAATCTGGAACTACAGTAATGAACCAAATAGTTTTTGTTCTCATACAAGTTTATTCTACTGAGAGGAAAACAAAGAGCAAAGGAGTACCTATAAGAGCCACGCGTGGGGCCAGGGAAGTGGCTTTTTCATTAAAGCAGCCAGATGAAAGACCTCCATTGATAATTGGACAAATTCTGCTAATGGAATTGTGGGAACAAGAGGCAATTTCAAGAGAAGAGCACTCTACGTAGAGAAGACAATAAGTAAAATGACCTTAAAGGTGGGGGTGGGAGAGGGAGGTTGCTTTGCTCCTTCAAGAATATGAAGTCATGTGTTTATCCAACAACTATTTAAGTATTTTGTAAGCACCTACCATGCGCTAGCAGTGCCCTAGGTCCTGGTGACTCAAAAGTGAACAAAAATAGCCCTGGAGAGGGGAGTCAAGTGGAGTAACTGGACTTTAGTCATACAAATATATGCAAAGCAAAAATTGTGGTCAGTGCTGTGAAGAGGAGGTTGGAAAAAGGAGAAACTCTCAGAAGAATCTGAACTGTCCCAGCAAATTAAGAATGAACTTTGTGGCTGAAGTGATGCTTGAATTGCCATGTGAATTCAGAGTGAGTAGCAGTTGTCTAGATGAAGAGGGGAGACACTATTGTTGGCTTGTAAGGGAATATGAGCAGATTTGAGTCAGAAAGAACTGTTTCTCCCCCCCTCCCCAGAGAGTGGAAAATACTTGCTGGACGTGTCCCCTGAACATTCTGGAGCTTGTTCCCTTTCTGGATCATTCTGCATCCCCACCTACCCTTTGGAGCAAGCTGAGTACACCTACCTCACTATCCCATTCATAAAAAAGTACTGGAATATTAAAGTAGCTCGAGGTACCCAAGGACACTCTAAGGAGTCAGGGTAGTCAGGGTGAGGAAAGGCGTTTCAGGGAAAGTGTGTCATCCTGAGCAGAGCCTGCTGGGTCAGGGAGAGGTAGCCACCTCACTCATTGCAGAAAGACCCACAGATTTAGAGGTGAATTACTGAGAGTTAACATAATTAGTACAGACCAAACGTATCAGTTAGTTCACCCTGCCCCCTCGTTTAAAAAAAGATCAAAATTGTGTTTATCCTTTTCTTTTCAAGTTTCAAACACAAAAGATCATCCTGCTTTCTGCTCCCAATACTTACAGCCCCCCTCCCCTGCAAATCTCCTGGGTCATTATTGTTTTTCTTTCTTTTTTTTTTGCGGTACTGGGGATTGAACGCAGGGTCGTTCTACCTCCGCGCTACGCCCCCGGCCCTATTTTTTATGCTTTATTTTGAAACTGGGTCTCATGAAGTTGCAGAGGGCCTCACTAAGGAGAGAGAGAGAGAGAGAGCTGAGGCTGGCTGCGAACCTGGATCCTCCGGTCTCCGCCTCCCAAAGTACATTCCACTTCCCAGATAGAAACCTTTCAATTAGACTTGGTTATTCTTCATTGTAATTACTATTTTTTTTTTTTTTGTACTAGGGATTGTTGAACCCAGGGATGTTCTACCTCTGAGCTACACCTCCAACCTTTTTCTATCTTACTTTGCAGCAGAGTCTCACTAAATTGCTGAGTGTCTTGCTAAGTGATTCTCCTGTCTCAGCCTCCCAAGTGCTGGGATTACAGGCAGTTGTTAGGCTCTGCTCTTTCAGTTACTGACCCTTTCCAATAGCCACTGCCTTCCTTGGTCTTCTTCCTAATTGTTTCAGTATGACTCCATGTCTGACTCCCTCTAATTTCCAATTCAATAAAAAGTACTTTTAGCATTATCTTTGTAAGATCTCAACTTGGAAGTGATCACAGAATTGTTTTATCAATCCCAAAGCTTGTATTTTGAGAAGCAAAATACTTGGCTTTATTTAACTTGTCATGTAGATTAAAAAAAATAAATCTTGAAAAGCATGAAAACTAATAGTCTAGTTTTCTTTTCTGTTACAGGTTCCTGGGAGTTTTTGAAAGTTAGAACAACAGCAACAAAAATATATATGTAAATTCTATAATGTTTCTGAAGGCAAGTGATTGGGTTTACTCAGTGTTCATACTCAGAAGCCATCCTTGATCTAGAGAGATAAAAACAGTTTATAAATCAATAAATACATATTAAATTTGGAAAGGGAAAATGGAGAAAGGTCTATTTTAAAGATCCCAGTAAAGGATTATTCTAGAATGATGTTGCAGATATCATGGTATTTTATTGCTTTCTATTCTGGTTTTTGTCCTGATGGAGTTCTTTTAAATCAGTGGTTCTCAGGCTTCTGTGTGCATCAGTACCACCTGCGGGGCTTGTTAAAGCACAGACTGCTGGCCCCACACCTACCATTTCCAATTCAGCGTGTCTGGAGCGGTTTACTTCTAACAAGTTCCCAGGTGATGCTAATCTGGAGACTTCACTCTGAGAACCACAGCTTTAAACAACATGCCACAAGAGGACTGGGAGAAGAGTTCTGTAGATAAAGTCCTTTAGATAAGAGCCGAGGTTTCTCCGGTGACTCGGCTGGCTCTGCACTATAGTGTGGTGGTTGCCTATTCTCCTCTTGCTATGATTTGCTGATTTGTACACTCATCCATGGATTAAGGCTTTGAGGGGAGATGAATATTTAAAGTGTCTTTAATCTCAAGACTACATAAACATAGAAGATGAAAAGCCGCTCAGCTTCTTCCACAGGTGAAATAATTGCTACTCTTGGGTCCTTTACAGATAGGCAAGAAGAGCTGATATAATAACTTTAAAGATTTAATTGAATAAAGAATAGTATGTGTGTAATAATTTTATGAGGCAGTGCATCAAATCAGTGAGGGCAAGATGGGCTATTTAATAAATGTACTGAGAAAATTGGATAACAACTTACTCTATCTTGTTCTATATATTATTATAAATTCTAAATATAATAATGATGCAGATGTATACTTTTAAAAGACATATAATATCACCTAAAGAAAATTAATGTTGACCTTTTGTGTGTTGTGTGGTACTAGTGATCGAACCCAGGAGCATTCTACCTCAAAGCTACACCCCCAGCTCTATTTTATTTTGAAACAGAGACTCATTAAGTTGCAGAGGGCCTCACTAAGTTACTGAGGCTGTCCTCGAACCTGCAATCCTCCTGTCTCAGCCTCCCAAGTATTGGGATTACAGGCATGTACCACCACACCTAGCTCAATGTTGACCTTTTAAAAATTTTTATTTATATAACTTGTTCGCTCATTTTAACATTTATATAATCTTAGATGGAAATTCTTTTCTTAACATGAATGTATGAAAGCAACCATGAAACAGAATTGGTAGGTTCAAGTAGGCAAAACCCATCCAAGCAAAAAGGTATTCTGTGCGAAATCATAATAAACATATTTTCTGGCAGGAAGGAAAATGATTACAAATATTCTGAAAGATATTTTAACTATTTATACCACAAACTCTTGGAGTTTCATTTATCTTTTGACACATTTCAAGTGCACTACTGCAGGGAAATATTTACAACAAATGAAAGTACAATGGAAGAGTACACATCATGGAACTGTTACTATTAGCAAATATTTGATAATAATAGGGGACTGGATAAATAAATGAAGAGCAGTGATATTATAGAGTATTAAATAGCAATGAAATGGTATTATGGAAAAATATTGCTACAAAAACTATTTTTCACATATAGTATGAACCATAGAGTGTGTATTAAAATTTCAATGCAAAATTATATGTACAAGATGACTTTATTTTTAAAGGTATCTATTTTCAGAACATATGGGATTGGAAAAATATAAACCATTATTTTAATAGTGTTTACTTGTATTGTAGGATTTCATGTGTTTTACTTTATCCCTTTTAATTAACCTGTATTTTCTGAATGTTTTACAACAAATATGTGTTACTTCTGAAATTAAACCATGTAAAACACTTTGAGTAAACTTATTTTTCTTGTAAGTAGTTCCATAAAGTCCCTTTCAGCTCCATCCTGATCCTCAGTTTTGAATTGTTTCATTATGTAGAGGGGAAAAGTTGAGAATTTATCTCTGGGGTCCTCAGGAATTTTCTCTGTGCAATTCGTGACAGATTTGATTGGTGTTCAGTATAAACTTCACTCCACGGCCCTCCTTCCTCTCTGTCCCAGTTCTTTTGTGAAGACATAAAAATGTGACTCCCAGAATTATTTTACATTTTAGCAGAAAGAAATGGTTTCAGTGGAGATATCTAAACAGTGCTCCTCTATCTGTCTTGCTTAATAACCTCCTTTCCCTTAATTGAAAAAGGAAAAAGAAAAACAAGAATGGTACTGGTTTGGAAAATACTTTTAGAGATCGCTGTCTCCAACTGTGCTTGTTCTCGCTGTCTGTTATGGTCCATTGGATAAACATGGTGTTCAACAGTCAGGCGGTTGTTGATATATTTGGCAACACTGATAATGTGATCTATGTTTAGGAAGAACTGGCTGCGTCATTCCGTGGGGGCATAGGTTTTCTGAAAGTGATTGTTCTCAAGAAAAAGTTAGGGAGGTCATTGAACCTGATGTTCTTGCTGAGAGTTTGAACATTTTAAATTTGTCATCTCTCTCTCTCTCTCTCTCTCTCTCTCTCTCTTGCTGCTTTTATTGGAATTTTAGGTTGGGCTTATTTTCAGAAGCAACCAACACTCACTGAAAAGAATTGCTTCTGATTCTTGAGGGTATAATTAGTATAATAAGGAAAATGGAGGGGCTTGCTTCCTTAGCATATTTATTTAATATCCATCAACTACAGTTTTTAGTGTTTTCATTTGTGATCTGAAAGTTTAAAAACATAGGAAAGAACCTTAAATTTTAAAGTTTCCCCTTTTTCTCTCTCTCTTATGCCTCTGCCTCTCTCACATCTGTCTCCATGCACATACACGTATATATGAACTATATTTAGAGAAGCTGATGTATATATGTATAGATGCATGCCTGTATGTATATGCATACTTTATATATATTGTATATAATACAGTCTCTCTATATACATGGTCCCTTTAGAAGAGATTTGAATGTATTTCATCAAATAAAATACTGAAATACTTTAGACATAAAAGGGCATAAAGTCTGAGACATGGAATGTCTTGTAATGTCTGAGTTCTAAATATTCTCAATGATAGGATTTCGAGCATTTCTCGGGGGAGGTGATTCCATTATCTAATAGTTTTCATTGGGAGGAACTTTTTCCCAATAGGCCTAATGTTCCTCTTCTCCACGGATTCCATTAGACCTAATTGCTGCTTCCCCACCCTGACCCAGAGCTGAGCAAATGTGTTCCTATTGGTGTTTATGCTGTTTCAATAGTAGAGGGCAATGATCAATTCCTCTGCTGTCACCAAATTAGGACAATTTTAGCCCTCTTGATCTCTCTCTTTAAGTGTCATACTCACATGTGAATATATATGTTTATCATACATATACCTGGTCACTAAATTTGCTTCATTTTACTATATAAATATTCAAATCATATCACTATTTCAGAAGTACTATCACCTTAATTACTAGGACATTTTTCTTACCTTTGATAAGTTCTTTAGGTTCCCAGCTGGTCACTGGTAATATTCTAGTTTTCACAAACATTTTATAAAAATGGTTCCAGGTAACAAGCCACAATTAGCAATCCCTTGCCTCTCTGAGAAAGTCACTTAGTTTGGGGTGGCAAAGATTCAGAGAAGGTAAAATCCACAATCAATGCTCTGACCCTGTTCACTCTAATCAAGAATGGGGAATTTTGTTCCTGAGGAAGATAGACATTGTTACTTACTCTCTAGAGAAAGGCATTGGAATCATTACATAATTGGAATCCATAGCCTGCACTATCATGGAAGGAAGTTTAGTTATTTTTAAATTATTTACAAGTAAAACTCCTAATCCCCATAGTTATTATTTTTAGAGTGTCCAGTTTGGGATTTTAATGCCAAGAAAATAAATCAATTCTTCTTTTGTCATCTTCCCCCCTTTCTCTTCTTTTAGTCTTTTCCATCTCTCTTCATTCTCTCCTTCCCTCCCCGGTTCTCAGTTTCCTCCCTCCCTTCCTCTTTGTCTACATCCCATCTCTGATTTTTTTCTAGTTCTCTCTTGATGAGGATTATGTTTGACCCTAAGCACTATGTTCCTGTTCAGTCCTCGGCTTTTCTCTAAGGAAGGCGCTTGTCCCTGTCCCTGGCTTCTTTGGTGGTGAGCTCAGGGTCTGAAAAAAGGATCTTCTTCCCCCATCCCTTGGATCAATTCTGTATCATATTGTAATCTGAGCACAACTACACAAATCTGTGCTAAATGCAGTCATTTTCCTAGAGGTGTGTTATGTGCTGAGTGTTTGTGTTTCTCCCAAATTTGTCTATTGAAGTTCTATTCTCCAGCATGATAGCATGTGGTACTGGGGTCTTTGGGAGGTAATTAGACTTCGATGAGGTCATGAGGGTGGGGCCTTTAGGATGAGATTAGTGTTCTTCTACAAAAAGGAAGAGACACCAGAGCTTTCTCTCTCCATACTCAAGCACCAAGGAAAGGCCATGCGAGCACACAGTGAGAAGGTTGTGTACACGCCAGGATGAGTGTCCTCACCAAGAACCCAGTCTACCAGCATTTTGTCTGAGAGTCCCTACCTCTGGAACTGGGAGAAAGTAAATATCTGTTGTGTAAGGCACCCAGTCTATGTTATTTTGTTATGATAACCCAAACTGACTCAGACAAAATGTCTCAGACATAAAAAAATAAAAGCTTTGTATGTTTATGTTAGTATTTATCAATCTTAATAAAGTTCCCATACTTCTATATGAAAAAATGGAATACAATGACCTAAAAAGCATTTTATGAAACTTTCAAAAATATATATTATCTCTTTAATTAGAAATAATTAAAAATGTACAATGATGTTCTAGGTAGCATATTTATATTGGATGAGAATTATTTTTGTTGTTTTACTTTTAATTGTGAAATATTTGACTTTTCTCTAGCCACCCTGGCCTGATGTAATGACTGGGATTGTTTTAGAACTTATTAGTTAGAGATTTCTGGAATTTTCAACTGAGTCCTTAAGCAGAAATGACTAAACATGTAATTTTCTCCTCTTACCGCTATTTGTCCATCTAGGTATTAGGAATCTATTTTACATTTAAAGGGAGGGTAGGAATTATTATTAAAAATCAACTTACTTCATTGCAAATGGTTTGATAACTATTTTGGCCATTAGTCATTATCAAATCAGCTAAGAAAAATTAGTTTTATTTGTCTTTGATTGATTCAACAAGTGATTTTCATAGTTTCAGTTCATATTAATGTCTAGTATGGTAGCACAGTCGAGAACTGGATCTTTATTGTCAGACACCCTGGTTTTGTTTGTGATGGTGTCTGCCTTTGTGCCTGTGTCCCTTTTTAGTTGAATGTCCTCATGGAGGTCAGTTAACTTTTTAATGTCTGTTTCCTCACCATGAGAAAGAAAAAAGCATGGTATCAAATCCACAGGGCTGGCTCCAGGAGCTACTAACAGTGCGTACAGGTGCATGTCACCTGGCAAATAGTAAATGCTAACTAAGATGATAATGGTGGAGTCAGTTTGGTATGTCCTAAATAAGCTGTGCTCCTGCAGAGGAAAGGCTAAGTACCAAAGATTAAGCTTCTTAATTTAAAATTCAAGGAATCTGCTAACAGGATAAGTAGGGTGAAAAAAAACCTAACTATTCATACAAGGTCCATTAAATCACAATCTTATCTTTTCAAACTTCTAGCCCAATTCCTTTAAGTTTCCATGACACAAATGTCAGCAGACATACATGCCAGGTGACTAACCTTATTCCCATTAACAGAGATTGAGATTAAAAACAAACATGCAAACAGCTGGAATGTGACACGTGGGTCTAAGTCTTCCAAGACCAGTGGAGTCACTCAGCAGAGATCAGAATGCTCTTCAAAAACCCACCGCCCGTTGGCACATTTCTCCAGGCATGCTTCAAGTCATGGGGCTGAGTGGTGGAGTATCCCGGCAGTGCCCCAAATTCTTCTTTGATGACACAGAAAAGAAAACTTCTTTCAAAGTAGTTATGCAATCCAAGAGAACACAACACATCCACTGTGTGCATCCGGGGCCGTCTCCAAACACATTATTTCTATATTTTTCTCTTCTATAAACTACAACATTGAAGACAAACATCATTTTAAGTAAATACTCTACTACTTTTTTTAAAGGAGACTTGCTATATGAGTTAATATTTTCCTATTCATTTTTAAGGTTAGAGAAGGCATTTCTATTTTAATGGTCAATTAGATCATATTCTGAAATTACCACAACTTGCTTTTACATTTAAACACTCTTTATACTTAAAAAATGTTGAATAGAAAAATAAAGACTAGAAAAATGTATAAAACAATTGTTCACCTCTCATCAGGAGTAGTTTTTGTTCATTCTGTACTGTTGACGTTTCTCCATTTCAGTAATCATTAATATTTTTAAAACTGCCAGAAGATACTTATAATATTCCTTTTAGATACTATTCTCATCAAAGACAGATTTCAATTACCTCTTTCAATCTTTGTGTTATTTCTCTATTGTTTTGAAAGTGTTACTAATTCCTCCAACTTCATTTATATTCTGTAAGATTCTTCTTGTATCCAAGCAACTCCATCTAAAAAATAACTCTATTTTTTGGATGGGTGATATATTCAGAACATAAGCTTGTATATAGTTATAACTTTTTTGGTGATAATTTTCATGAAACTAACTCCCAGAAAGGGATTTGGGTGTTGGGAAGAAACTGCCATGTCCTTTAAAAATTTCTCTGGTCTATGTCACTACAGTTATCTAAACAATTTAGATGTCCTTTTCTTGCCTAAACTTAAAAAAAAACCTGTTGATTCTTTTCTATTTTTAGAAATGATACACATCAGTAGATAATTTATAAAACAGAAAATATGAAAGAAGAAAATAAAAACATCCCCAAATAGTCCTGGGGTAACCAGGGAAATAAACTGCCAAATTAATGATTTGAACTTGTGTAACATTTCAGAATAGGACAGAAACCAAGAATTAGTGGTGCCATGTGCTGATACTGATGCAAAGGAAAAGCTCAAATGACTTCTTATAATCCTCTTTATAAAGAAAACCATTTGAAATGATTTCACTTCCACTTTTTCTCATGAAGCAGATCCTTGGAGGTGACACAGAGATTTAAATATACATGTGTTGATTTCATGTAAAGTTTATAACACTTCTATGAGAACAACCATAGCTGGTAGTTTGAGGAATGATACTGGGGGACAGGGGAGGGATGCGTTACCAGAGATATGGTGTGGCGGGATGGAGCATTAAGCAGCAGAGTAGTGAAGGGGGCACAGGCTGTAGCCTGGCTGCAACTCATACTTTTTCCTCGTGACATTCAGGATTGGTGACTTCATCTCTCTGCTCAAGTTGCCTCATCTGTCCAATGAGAATAATAAGACACATGGTCCCTGACTTACAGTGGTTAGACCTGTGTGATTTTTTTTTTATTTACAATGGTGCAAAAGTTGTACACCTTCAGTAGAAACTCTATTTTGAGTTCTTGTATTTGTTCTTTTCCTGAGCTAGCAATATGTTGTAGAATCCTCTTTTTTTTGAGACAGGGCAGCAGCAGTCATGTGATCACAGGAGGGAGTGAAGGGCTGATAATGTGCAGCATGCTGAGTTGCTGAACTCAGTGAGCTAGGTGCTATAAATGCATTTTTGAGGTATGCTATTTTCAACTTATAATGCTTTTATTGGGATGTAAACACGTTGTAAGTCTATATTCACACATCAATTTTGCTATGAAGAGCATATATATTAATATTCATAAATATATGAAATAATTTTAACAGTGCCACGCATTTATGTTCTATGCAAGCCTTTTTCTTTAATAGACTATTTTTTGGAGCAGTTTGAGGGTCACAGAAAAATTGAATTGCAAGTACAGAGCTCTCATAAACTCCCAGCCCACCACACAGAGCCCACACCCACTGCCAACATCCTCCACCACATGGTACATTTGTCATATTCCATGAGCCTACACGAACACATCATTATCACCCGGGATCCAGAGCTTACATTAGGGCTCACTCTTGGTGCTGTGCACGATACAGGTTTGGGTGTGTGTATAATGGCATGTGTTTTAATAAGAAGAATGGTCGGGGTGTTCAGGACTACATTCTCATACTCTTGTTACAAATAAAAGGAAAGTTGGGAGATTGTTAACAAAATGCTTTCTACAGGGAAACTACAATGTACGGTGACTGCAAACTGGGAAGTCTTCCTGTAGTCCGCACCATACGCTGGAAGCTACAACCAAGAGAGTCACTTAGTGGTTGAGCATGCATGACCTGATAAGGAAAGAAAAAGTGGTTTCTGTAAGAGGAAATCATTTGGCTGAACCATCATGGTTCCTTGTAAGGTCATGGCAGAGGGAAAAGTAGAGAAAATAGTGAAACTTTAAAAAATGTAAAACAAGAGTCTTTATGCTCACGAAGATAAAATTTTGGTGTTATTTTGTAGGAGGTGGTTAATGACATACATGTGGCTGAACTGCTTGTAATCAATTCTAAGAAAAATAAGGGGCAGTGTTTTGAAGAGAAGGGGAATAATGACATGGAACTCCTTACCTGGAAGGAAAATAGGTTGGACACATACATTAGTGTAAGATTGATTTGGCGAATTCATAAAACATTGATCTATTTCAATGTACAGAAGATAATGATTTGGTTACTTATACCCCAGTGTAGATAGATACAGGTACAAATATAACCAATGTCTTTATCTTTCATGTAGATACCTCTCAACAGGTGACCAGACTAATCTGCAAAATACACCTTGACTCATTCAGGTAGAACAAACCATATAAAAATAGGTCTGGCATAGGTAATATTCTAAAAAAGGAAGCCACTACAAATAGGGGTTGGCATTCCTATGGGGTGTCAACATCAAAATCTCGACTTTGATCAATAAGGGAAATTAATATTCATATAAACAAAACCCTAAAAGAAATTTTTAGTAAGTACAGAAAACCACAAAAGGATTAAATGAAAACAACTGAATCCATAATATAGAATAACTCCAGCTAATCATAAGGCTGCCCTATTCTCTCTGTGTCCACTCTCTATCAATTATCATACTTTATTTTGTAATTGCATACTAAAAATGGCGAAGTGACCTTTAGATTTGACAAAGTTTATTTGTTCAGTCAGCAAATATTTGCTGAGCACCTACTATATGCCTGGCAGTCACCAGTCTAAACGTGAGCAATGCCCTCCTTTAGCAAGAGAAAATAAATACTGGTTGAAAGAATAAAAGGGAACTATGTGCGTGTTACAAACTTGGCAAGCATAAGTGTATGTAACAGATTTGGAACATTCTGCAATAGCATTCTGCTATGTCTTATCTGGTTTTCTCTATTAAGTATATAGTGGTAACATCTACTTCCAAGCTATGCCCCCAGCCTTATTTTGTTTTTTATTTTGAAACCAGGTTCTACTAGTTGCTGAGGGTCTTGCTAAGTTGCTGAGGCTAGCCTTGAACCTGCCATCCTCCTGTTTTAGCCTCCCAAGTACTGGAAATATAGGTGTGCATCACCACACCCAGCTCTAAGTTGTTTTCTTATGTTGTCCAATAGGTGTGAACATGTGGCACTCAAAGTGTGTATGTATGTGTGCACGTGTGTGTGTGTGTGTGTGTGTGTGTGTGTGCATGTGGGTAAGAAAGAACCACACACAGAGACAGAGAGAGGGACAGCAAGTATCCTTTTGCATAATTCTCGAAATGTTTCATGCACATGAACTGAAATCGCACAGGAATTAGATCTTTGTCATTATTTGCATCACTGTCTTAGTTTTTACTTATGCAAGTGTTCAAGGCTTAATATGAGTTGAGTCTTTTTAATGCAACACTGGTAAGGAGGTTGCTTCGTTATATGTATGTGCCATGAGGCCCATTTGCTTTCCATATTATTCCAGGAAACGCAGGCATCTTTCTCGTGAGCACTCTGTCCTGGGTTCCTACTGTGTAGCAGTATTAGGCGAGCAGGGCAATGTCAACTCTGAGAATCGCTTCCTGACTGATTGGAGTCTGAGAAGAAACACCATAGAGCTTTGCCCAGCACCAGACTCTGCTGTGTGAGTCTATTAAACCCTCTACCCCCTCCTCCCTCCCACCCTCCCACTGGGATTCCAAAGTGGTGCTCCCACTTAACTCTTCCATGCCCAGAAGCATGCAGAGTGCACTCCAATAGCTACAGGGAAATGATATGCTTTCTGGATAGTTATTTTGCTCAATTATGTCCTTTCTTATTAAAAATGTATATGTGTTCTTAAAGACAAAAGAGGAGGGGGGAAAAGTGCGTTTCAGAGGCATACTGTTGTTTTACTTTTTTTCTTTCATGTAATCATTGATTTTAATATTTCCTTATAATTCAAATTTTCAAGAAAACAAAAGTGAGTCTCAAAGTGGTCACCTTGCTTACACACACACTGTGTAGCTCGGAAGTGGGGACTGGGCTGGAACCAAGTGATTTCTGACTCAGCCAGTGATGTTGCTACTTCATGCAGTAAGTTCCACCAGGTAGAGAATTAAGGTCTTTGATACCAACCAAGAAACACTGCATTAAGTATAATGAATGCTTTATGCAGGGTAGTTTTGGGGTCTGAATTGCGTGCATCATTAGCATAATTTTTCCTTAAAAAAACTTTAGGTGGAATCATCAGGGTTTATTAACCACTATATCCAAGACTGAAAGCCGGGATTAAAGAAAAAAAGATGATGTTTAGATTCACAAATGTGTAAATATTTGCTTTAGAATACACCGAGATAGTTTTTTTTTGTCTTTCACATCTTAATTACATTTTTTTATTGAGGCAACAAATTCCTTTCTCCTTATTTCTGTGCCCCACAACAACCCAGAGACCAGAACATAAACAAAGACACATTTGGAAGCTCCTACAGAAAGACCTATAGCCAAGATCAGCAGATCCTGCAATTTGCCATTTCCTCCTCCCCCTCTCCCCAGAAGCCGGCTTATGTAAGCTCCCTGAGGCACTGCATGGATAGTTCAGGGGGATGACTGAATACTATGGCGAGTGCTGTTGGTATTAGACGGCTGTAAACGAGTAAATGGATAATAACGTTTAGGAAGCTAATTGACAGGATTCCAAATATTAATAAATGGGCGCAATTGACACAGTTTGACACCAACACTTTGGAATTTATGACATGTAACAGGGGAGGGCATGAGTCAGCCCAAACATCTTTGCCACTTTTTAATATAATTGGGATGCCTGAAGCCATTATACTAACTATATGTTTCCTGGATTGGCCCTGATTTGCTCTCAAATGTCCACAGAGCATGGACCTCATATAACACGTTAGAAAGGAAAGAAGTTGAGTGTCGTAGCTTTTCTTTTAATATCTGGAACTCGTAGCAGTATGTGCTATTTCCAGGCAGTTTAGCATCATTAAAGCGAGCGTCATATAAACCTGACTTCCTGTTTTCACATGGAAGAATTCTATATTAAGCGCCATGAACAAAGACACATCAGATGAGGACTTTCTCCTTAAAAACGAAAAGCTCCCTTAACCAAGATGTTCAGAACAGTCCCAAAATGGGCTTGTTTGCAGCTTGTTCATCTTTTCCACCTCCCGAGTGTTTTTTTTTTTTAAAGTTTCATGTCCATTTTTGGTGACAATTTATTATTTGAAATCATCTTCCAAGAGTAGAACATTTCTTTGTGGAGAGAGTCGGAAACAAACTTCATGTGCAAAACAAATGTATCACAGACCAGTAGGGACAGTTCCTAAGCAGGCTGTGTTCTGAAAGTGTGCCTGAAAGAATGCTGTTTGGAGCCTGGAACATGTTTTTTTTTTTTTTTGTCGAAACATTATGAATGGTTGTTAAGTTCTCAGGTCGGTTCTGTGAGGTCATGTGGCCTCGGAGGAAGCTGGTCGGCAGAACAGCATTATTCATACAATTTGGTGAGAATTCGGGATGCTAGTTAGAAAACATCATGCATTATGACATCCAATAGAGGGGTACTGCTTAACATCAAGAGCACGTAACTCAGCTCCTGCCACCGTGAACTTCACATTATTCTGCACACAGAGTAAGGACTCTGACCTGGCCATATAAGTTAGGGTAGCATATGTTTTTAATGATGACTATGGTTTGTGCAAATATCAAGTTATGCAGTTTTGGAGTACCTCCCCCATTTTTCTCGTATACTTGTTTAAGTAAAGAGTCTTACAGTGCCAACATTTTCTGTTGGGTCTTTGTTATGATTCATCAGACATGTGCTTCTGTGGCAACAGCTGTCTTGATAGGAAAATAGCGATAGTGTGTGGCCCATAGATTCCTTTTCCACTTTTACTTGAATTGCATGGATTTTTTTAGGGCTCCCTGCACCTGCTTTTTCCCCTTCTCTTTTCCTACTTGGTGTTAGGGTACGCTGAGCCACCAAGCTTGGTTTAAGTAGACTAGTAAGTGGTTATGATGCCCACTACAAGAGGGACTCACCCGACTGAAACCTGGGCACAGAAAGGGTATCCCATCGATTTACCAACAATCAGCTAATTTGCTGCTGGCCTATCCCTCCTTCTGCATTTCCCACTGTCATAAATCCTTCGGCTGCTGTAAGTGAACATGCTGGGAGATTGACCTTTCTTCCTTTATACATGCTCATAGCAACATGAGCTCAGTTCAGAGACTGTGCTCTGGCCCCACTTCATTACATATAGTTTCCTAGAGGGAAATATCTTTCTTTTCTATATTTGACATCTTCACCATTTGTAATCAAGATAGTAATGAGAATCAGAAGCTAACACACAAGTGAATGAAAATAATAGGTCATTTGTTGAATGACTAAAAACTATCTCAAATATTTGATTAAATTTATAGCTATATTAAATCAGTAAACCTCAGCTCCTGAGTAGATGAATGTTGAGTTCCTCAGGTGAGGAAAAGTAGGATGCTGAGCGCTGCTGTGACGCCATGTGCAGAGACTGATCTGATCTCAGAAGGGGCCAGTATGACATCAGTATAGGTGGAGAAAATGACAAGGGGGAAACACTACCTTACTAGCTTCTCATCTGCGTTAGACACGTTTCCTGGAGGTCTCTTTTGGAAATCCGAGACTTCTTCCCTTTGGCTATGTCTCAGTCTTTTTTTTTTTTAACTTTTTATGTTCATTTATTGGTGCATTGTAATTATACATTTTGATATATGTCAGGGTATGAACATCATACATGCACACATTGCACATTTAGCCCTCCCTTCAATCCCACCCTATCCCTCCCCCTTCCCTCCCTTTCATGCTCCGGATAGTGCGTCTCAGTCTTAAAAACCTCAGGATCCAGCATGTTATCAAAGAAAATGTATGACTACTTTACCAATCATGGAGACAATCTAGGTAAAGAGGAGCAGATTAACCACTTATATGTGTTCTTTGAATGCCAGCACCAAAATCATTTTAGTGAATCACAGTTTTAAAAATCGAATACAAAATATAGAATAAAATACAAGAAAGTGAGCCACATTTGGGAAGGAATAGATTTATTTTATGGATTTTCCTGTGTGACATGGATGTGTATTCTAGGTCATGATGTGAGATGGCTAATTTTATGTGTCAATTTGACTGGAATGCACGATGCCCAGATCTTTGGTTAAACATTATGTTTGAGTGTATCTGTGAGAGTGTTTCTGGAAGAGATTAGCATTTGAATCGGTGAACGGAGTAAAGCAGATGGCCCTCCCAAATGTGAGTGTACGTAATCTAATTTGTTGAGGGCCTGAATAAAACAAAAAGGTAGAGGAAGTTTGGATTTACTCTCTGCTTGACTGCTTGACATGGACATCTGTCTTCTCTTGCACTCAGTGCTCCTGGTTCTCAGGCTGTCAGGCTTGGACTGGATCTATGCCATTGGCTCTCTGACCTTCAAGCCTTTGAACCTTCCATTGATCTTCCCAAGTCTCCAGTTTGTAGATAGCAAATCATGGGAATTCGCAGCCTCTTTAATCATATGAGCCAATACCTGATGATGATGATGATGATGATGATGATGATATACTAATAATGATAATTCTGGAAGAATTTTTGAGGTACATGCTAGAAAAAGCCAATATATCTCTGAAAGGACCTTTAAAGGCAGTTCTGGTGAGGGCCCAGAAAGAAGTGAAGGAAGCTGGGGAGAAAGCTCCATGTTCTTAGAGAACACAAACGATCATACGTGAATACTGGTGCAAAGATGGATGCTAAGGGTTATTCTGATGAGGTCTCAAGCAGAATAAGGAATATGCTACCAGATGGTGGAGAAAATTCGATTCTTTTTCTTAAGTGTCCCAGAAGCTGGTTGAATTGTACTCATATTCCAGTGTTTGTGATAGGTAGAACTTGTGATTGATGAAACTGGTTATTTAGCTGAGGAAATTTCTAAGCACAATATGGAAGGCACATCATGGTTTCTCCCAAGTGGGTATAGCCAAATGGGAAAAGAGAGAAATGAATGGAAGGGATTTCTAAGCAAAAAGAAACCAGATCTTGAAGATTTGGAAAATTCTCCATTTATCCATATTGCAAAAAATGAGCAATCCTGTTTGGAAGAGTGTGGCAGCAGATATTTGAGGAGGAGATTAGTATGGGTGTGAACTGTGGACTTAATCAGTCACCCTAACAGGAACCAGCTTGAATCGAAGGGAAGGAGTTGGGACAGAATGAAGGAAGGCTCTCAGACACTTCGGCTCTATAGAAGAGGACTACAAAGCTGTTTAGTTGTCAACTTGTGCTAAAAAGGAAGAATGATCCTGAAAGCAATTCAGAGCTCACCAGAGCCTCTACCTAGGTATCAGCTGAGTGGATGGTCTCCGACAGAAGCTGTGTGGGGTGGGCCCAGTTGTCAGAGCCATAGCCTGGGTGAACCCCAGCAGGAAGTTGCCCCTTGAGTGAGGCCCCCTTAGAAAGCTACTTAGTGCAAGCTGTGGGGGTGGCTACCATAATGTGGTGGAGATTATCCTGTAAGACATTCTGAGCCTTCAAATCTCATGAGATTTGTTTTGCTAGGATGTGGATTTCCTTGGGACTGGTCACTCCTTCCTTTTCTTTTTCTCCCTTTTGGAATAGGAATGCCTATTTTATACCTTTTCAACAATTGTATTTTGGAAGCAAATAACTTGTTTGGTTTCACACCTAGAGAAGAATTTTACCTCAGGGTGAATCATACCTTGAGTTTCACCCAAATCTGATTTAAATGATATTTAGATGAGACTATACTTTAGGCGTTAGAGTTGATGCTGGAAAAAGTTAAGATATCTGGGGATGTTGAGATGGAATTAACGTATTTTGAGAGGAGAAAGATATGAATTAGGGATCAGGGGTAAGAATGTTAAGGACTGTATTTTTGTGTCTCCATGAGGGTGAATTTTCCATTATGGGATTATTGTCCTTATAAGAAGAGAAAAGGACTAGAGCTGGCTATTTCTGTACCATGTGAGGATATTTCAAGAAGGTATCTGTCTGCAAGCTCGGAAGAAGACCTTGGACTCCCTAGTCTCTAGAATTTCTGCTGTTTCAGCCATCTAGTCTATGGTATTTTTGTCATAGAAATCTGAATGGATTAAGATATGATACTGTTAGGTAGCTAGATAGAAATGAGCAGGTGGGCAAAATTGAGATGGACAGAGGGACAGAAGACCTGAGGGAAAGTTAAGCAGGCCTTCGTGAATGGAAATAGGGGACTCCTCACCTAGCTGCAGTTAAAGAACCTCAGTTAGAAAACTGCGGGGGTATCAGAAGGCTAAACCCAGCTAAACCCTGTAGGGTTTCACTGAGGCACCTATGGGAACATTTCCAACATGCTAAGAACAGCACAGATACACTGAGCTATGCTGCAAAAAGAGACAGTGACCTCCCCAAATGCATATGCATGAGAGGAAAGGGTTTCTAGACTGAGTACAGCTCACACATGGGACTCAGAAGACACACTGCTGTTTTCCACTCCAGAAAGTGGCCCATTCCATACCCTTTTTCTTGGACATACTCCTTTATCACAGCCTTCCTTTACACTCTGCCCCCACTTCCCTAAATAATTCTCTTATATCCCCTATTCATGCTTTCTTTTTGAATTCTTTCTCTGGGAAGAAGCAAGAACCGAGGAAAAGATCATCTCCCTATAACGATTTATTTCTAGGAGAGATTACCACCCAGTAACAATACAAAATGTATTTCTTACTAAGGATTTTGGTTAAAAAGCTTAAAAAGTCTGTATTAATGGTTTATGTAAGGCATACAAAATTATTTTTAGGCTTGGATTAGAAAAACATGGGTACAAATTATTGGTACAAAAATATGGGTACAAATTATATTGCAAACATGGGTACAAATTATTGTCTGTTGGGTTTTATTTCTGTAATAAAGGTTGGGCTCCTCGGGGGACAGTAGTAGGTAGACCTAGGCCTACTACTTAACTGTCTACTATACATAGGCATATATAAGATTAAACATTTATCCTGTTATATCATGCTCTCTCAGTAAAAACAAAATTATTAGAACAGCAAGCAGAACTATTAACCAATTAAATCATTATGAAAAACCTGGGTGTAATGGTGCACGTTTGTAATCCCAGTATTTGGAAGGCTGAGACAGGAGGATCTTAGGTTCAAGGACAGCCTCAACCAGTACTGAGACTCTCATCCACCTAGTTAGATCCTGTTTCAAAATAAAAAAAAAATAGGGCTGGGGATGTAGCTCGGAGGTAGAATGCCCCTGGGTTCAATTCCCAGTAACACACACACACACACACACACACATACACACACACATATACACACACACACTCACTCATTATGAAAATAATGCTCAATTAGAAAATCTTTAAATAAATATACCAGTATAGTTACATACCTTCTCATTAAACTTCAGTCATTCTTCAGCATAATCCTAAATTTTTCCCCATGAATTTAAATAGAAGCTTTCAATCTGAACCATTTCATTTCTCCTTTGGGACCGTCTGCCATTTTCATATTTAGTTTTCTTCTTCTCTCTCCTCTCTTCTTTTTTCTTCAAAATTCTCTCTTTTTTCCTTATTGCATGGCCTTTTGCTACAATCAAAAGTAAGAAAGAAATTTGAGTCACTCATGAAGGTCTTTTTCTAATCATAAGTAATTTTCTTCCCTAGAACTATTTCTTTTCTCTCAGCTCCTTTTGAAGCCTGAAGCAAGTGTAAAAGCTAATTTGAAATTAACATATAATCGGGTTCTTTATTAGCCTCTATAGGCATTTTTGTAGATATAGGTTGGCCTGGGTCACAGACCCTTGACAGAAAATTGCTTCTTTTTTAAAGGGCCCAAGCTCTTATTTCTTTAGAATCTATTAAAGTATTGCTCAAAGCAAAATATGGTGTTTAAGCAGATATGAATTGATATCTTCATAGTTAATGCACTTAGCAACCTTCCTTTTTACCCTAACTGCTTTTCAAAGGAAATATTTAATGACTCCAAACACATGCCTTTCAAAATTAATGGTGTGCTTGATGGTAAATATGTCCTGATCAAATACGACATTCTATTTTGACTCTCGATAAGGAAGGCATGTCAAAATAAAATTGTACATAGGAAATGTCAGTGAATTAGGCCAAGATTTTTCTCTGAAAGATTCTTCTTGAATTATCTATATATGTGTGACATTTAAATTAAATCAACTCAGTCTTTAGTTTTCATATCAGGAAATGTTACCTTTGGGTCCATTTATCACCTACAATTTTATGTTAAATGTGTGAGTATTTATCTGGGGAAGTGTCTACCATTTTTAAAAATGACTGCTTTTATTAATGAGGCATAATGTGTAATAGAATGCAGATTGTAAAAGTTGACTAGTAAGAATTGTGACAATTGTATACATTACTGTAGCTACTATCACTTAAAATAATACATAAAAGATTTCCATCATCCAGAGTTCTCTTGGGGGCTTTTCCAATCAATTTCCCATCCACCACTTGGTGCAACCACTTACTGATTTTTATCACTATAAATTATTTTGCCTATTCTGAACTACAACTTAATGGAATCATACAATATATACTCATTTGTGTCTAGTTCCTAATGTTTTTGAAATTCATCATGCTACTGCATCTATCGATACTAAATTCCTCTTTACTGCTGAATAATAATCTCCTATATGAATATACCACAATTTGCCTGTCTATTTTTTTTATTCATGGACCTTTGGCTTACTTTGGTTACTATGAATAAAATTGCTGTTAACATTTCTGAAAGTGCTTTCTTTTTTGTGGACCTGTCTTTCAATTTGGAAGGAGGAATGCCTAGGACTCTATGCTGGTAATCAGAAAGATATTTTAACTTTATTAGAAACAATTCTGCAGTTTTTTAATAAGTTCACAAAGGGATTTTTACTTCAAATTTTTACCTCAAATTTTAAAGAAACATTGCTTTTAGGACATCTGTACTCATGCTTTTGCCTATTTTAGTTCTTTTTCACTTTTTTTAGGCTCAGTTACTGATTCTTTAAAATGAGTTTTGGACTCTGCCATATGTCTATAATACATTAGGCTATCAGTACAAATTGAAATTATTTAAAAATGGCTCTTATAGATTCTTAAATAATAGATTAATCCCAGTAGCTAAATTCCACTAGAATACAAATTTTGTGAGGACATTTTTTTGGTTTATTGTTATAACCTATGCACCTGGGATACTATATGCACAGAGCAGGTATTCAAAAAACATGTGCTAAATAAACAGGTGAATGAACTATTAGCAATACATTGGTGAACATTCTAATCACTTTACATATAGCATGTTACAAAATGCTTACAGCCAATCTTTGAGTTAATTCTTCATATTACTCCCCCTTTCAAATGAAGAAATTTGGCACAGAGAGGGGAGGCAATATGCCTTCTGTCACATAGCAAATAAGCCAGGATTTGAATCCAAGTAGCATCATTCCAAAGGCAAGACTGTAAGCCAGGACATTAAGAAAGACTCCATTGCTTGTGGGCTTCTTGCCTTTAAGTTTCGTTTCAAGAAGCCCAAGCAACTTTTTCTATTTTCTAATTGTATTTTTTTTCAAGGAAAATTTCTGGAAAAAAAATTCCCTGAATTGATTTAGAATGATTCTTTTGTTTTCTTTCTCAAAACCAAACATTCTGATTTATTCTCATAATGGGAGTCGTTGGGGGGGGGATGGTTTCACTTTGCTTGTATAAAGTATTGAAAGTCTGTGCACCCAGTCCTTGAATACTTTTGCTTCATTTGCTTTGTTTTATCTTCTTTCACATCAGGTAAGGCTGAAAGCTGTGGGGTTTCTTAGTGGGTTAGAAAGACTGTTGAATTCAAAGGCAGGATGACTGTCACAAGGCTGCATTATGGAGCCCTTGTTGGTGACACCCAGCATGTAGGGCATTGTGATGGCATGGTATCATTTTCACAGTTCTTAGCCTTTTTAGGAATGCCAGCTTCCATGTCTCAGTCCTGCCATGGCCATCTTGGATGCCTCTAGGTAGCAGGGAAGTGGGACGCAGGCTACTGCATTCTAATGAACTGTCGTCCTCAACAGAGCTCGCATTTGCTTTCGGTTTAAAACAAATCATCCCTTGTCATCTCTGCAAAACTTCCTCAGAGCTCAATTATGTCTCTGTTTATCCTGATAGAGAAATATAAACAAATGAATTCTGATTAATATTTATATCTATGTGGACAAAATGGCACTTGTTAATGGAATTGCTCCTCAACTGTTGTGTTTGGAGGGGACTTGCTTCTGAGACATAGTGACCTCACCTCTCTCTACTGCATCATCTTATGCTCAGCAGCCTTTTGTGAGAACTTTGGTGGAAGCTTTCTTTCCTGAAATAAGAACAGACAAACAAGCTTTGGAGGCTGAAAAATGCTGACCCCTAAGCTTGATAATCATGCATACTTTTGCCACCAATATAAAAAAAATCTCTGTTGGAATTTCGTGTGGTTTGACATCTTTTTGGCAGAATGTTTTAACCATATATAAGATGGTCTAGGCTAGGGAAAAAGTTATCAGTCCTTATCTTTTTAGCTCAGCTATGAAGATAGTAGATCTGAGATCCTGTGAAATTATGTCCGATTTCTTTTCCAAAGATAGGGAAGCAAAAGAGTCTACAAATAATATTTTTTTCTCACTGGCGATTAAAGCACATTTTTTTCTTAAGCAACTGTCTCAAATAAAAGTGCTATGAATCAAACAAATAATTTGTTGTATTTTTTAGAATTCAGCTACCTCCCCACTTTTTGTAAAATAATCCAGAAAATAAAACCAGGACTGTTCATTTTTCTTAATACTCTCAGACCCTCAACAGGACCCTGACTCCCTGCCTATCATCCCTTGTCATTCTAACCAGCTCTGTGTGCCTACAGACCTGTTTTCACATTTCGTGTTTCTGCTGCTTCATTAAGGCTAAGCTCCTTAGCTGTGCCTCTTACCATATTCACAGTACATCCTTCTCTGAAAACAACCATGTTTTCAGCCGTCTTTTCAATAGAAGACTCTATAATCCTGTGATTTTCAGATGCCGTACCAAATTTAGGCTATGCTGACACTTCCTTGATTTTCTAGGATTTAAAACATTTCAAACAAAATTTTGAAGCAAATGATGACAATGTGTTTTTGTGCTTATATAACCCATCTCAGGATGGAATCCTAGCCCTGTATTAAATAGAGAAGAAAGCAGTAAGTTTAGTAATCTGAGTAGTCCTGTTTTCTGGTATTCAGCATCATTTTATCAAATAGGTACATCAAGCAGTCGGATGTTAATGTGGCCGTTTTAAGGTAAAGGCATACAGATGCTTTTTTTTCTTGAATTTTTAATGTTTCAGTGAAATGGAGGAATTTGATGAGAGGCCACTGTCAGATTCAGCAGAGGATAGAGATATGACCAAATATACTTCTCAGGTGATTGTCGGCTTAGGGATGGTACTATGTCTAAGAACTGAGAGCCAGAAGCAGAAATCTCAGCTAAGAGAGTTAAGACCATGGTTGACTCTTATACATTCAAAACAAAGAGAATAATTCACCAGGTATTTCTCCCCCACACAATATTTAAAGTATTTGATAGCAACAATCAAAATCAACCTTTGAGGTGGGCATGGTGGCACACATCTATAATTCCAGTACTTGGGAAGCCAAGACAGGAGGATTGCATCTTGGAGGCCAGCCTTAGCAAATTAGTGAGACCCTGTTTCAAAATAAAAAATAAAAAGGGCTGGGGGTGTATCTTGGAGGTAGGATGCCACTGGATTTAATTCCTAGTACCACAAGAAAAAACAAACAAACAAAAAACCTTTGTATATTGAATAATTTAATTTTGAATGTGCATATGTAGGCTGTATGTCTTGGATTATTTAAATTTGTGTAATATGAGATGACTTTCAGTAAGGCTGTCTGAAATGCAAAGAAACTTGAGCAAAGGTTCAACACAAGTATTTATAAAACAATTTAAAGGAAGCAAGTGTCTTTACAGAATTTTTTATTCTTCTGATAAGACACTGCAGTAGATTTAAATTATTATTCCCAATTTATTCCTAAGAATCCCGAGGTTCCCTTCCCCACAGTATAGCCAATAGAGGTGACAGTAGTGTCCTTCATTAAGTCCATGATTCCCTTGAAGAAGTCATGTGTCAAGCCACTTTCCTATCTTCCATTTCCCCCCCTGTTTTCTATGTTTCTTTTATTTCAGAAATATTTTTTCTTCCAACCCTCTAAAATTAATTGAAGACTTCAGACCTTGCTCCCAAGGGGTTTGTGCACATATAGGTATATTTGCTGCTGCTGGTTGGGGTATGGGACAAAAGGTCTTTGTTTTTTGTGTTCATAACATGGGCATTTCAGAGGATGGATACAGCATGATTTTCTATTTTGGTTTATTTATGTAGAGATTATAATTTCAGCAAAAATGGTCATCATAAACTGGGCACAGTGGTGAACACCTATAAACTCAGTACTTGGGAGGCTGAAACAGGAGGATTGCAGGTTGGAGGCCAGCTGCAGCAACTTAATGAGACACTCAGTAATTTAGTGAGATCCTGTTTCAAAATAATAAATTAAGAAGGCTGGGCAAATAGCTCAGAGGTAGAATGCCCCTGGGTTTAATCTCCAGTACCCCTCCCCCCCAACTGGCTATCATAGCTCCTTAATTCTCATTTCTTTATATTTTTAAAAAATCACCAATCACTTTTTAGATAGTATTTTCTAATGTAATGAGTGAATGTAGGCTTCCCAAGGTCAAACAGTGTCCACTTTAATTGGAATGCTATCCTATATCTGCAACCAATAATTCAGAATATGTGATTCTAGAGAATCTTACGTATATATCAGATGTCCTGTACTATTAAAGAAATAGCATGAGATAAACACAACTCTCTCAACAAAAGGTAGCTTTCCTTTCCTATCTTCTGCCCTGCTGAGAGGTCAGGCCTTGGAGCCCACTTGCCTTGCTTGCGTCCTGTTCTGGATCACTCGCTCACAAGCCATGGGACCGGGGCAAAGGTCCTTCTCCTTTGGGGCTCCAGGTTCATTTCTGGTAAGCTTCATGGAACTGCTGAGAAGATTAAAGCCGGTAGATAAGATGTGTGATGTGCATAGAACAATGCCTATAACAAGGTGAACGCTCAACAGAGGTGATCTATGATTATTATTTAATCATTATATTTATTTTGAGGATATATAACTGGCAACATTTGGAAGATAACCAAGAGAAGAAGTATATGCCTGAAGCAGATAGGTTCCAAGTAGGTTTTGAATGGGGCGATTATCTAAGAACAAGACAGGTACCCCGTTTTCTTCATTGAATTGATATTAGGGGTCAGATAAATTAGAAATACATTTGAACCTGGAGAGGGGGTGCCATTGAGCTGAATCAGAGAGCAGTTCAGAAACCTAAGTGGTTGTGCTGATCTGGGGGACTGGGCCACAGGGTATCTGTGCTAAGCCAGGTTGCATTGGAAAAACAGCCCTTTGAGTCTTCCTGATAGCTGCTGGCCTCTGGGCTTAACCTCCAGATGAGGCTGAGAATTGGGGCAAGATGAAGTTGGGAAACCTCGCTGTGGCTGTCTGAAAGGAAACAAGTCTGGGCAGAGGAATAGGGTTCAAAAGAAATGTTCAATTCTTTTCCACAGATACTAATCACTGTAAGCACTCACAGGAGGAAGAAAACATCAATAAAGGCTGGAGAAACTACATGGTGGGGCCAGAGCTGAGTCTTAGATGATGCACAAGACTTGGAGGATGAATAAGCAGAGCAATAAGGAAGGAAAAAGTCCTCAAAGGTCCTGAGACTGGGATGATGAGGATGTGTATCCATGAGTCAGTGAGGGCATTGATCTAATTAATACAGAATTGGAGTCCACTCAATTCAAGGTCCATTGGTAGGAAAGACTGGGTGAGGGAGGATTTTATCAGTCAGGCACAGGAAAGAGGACATGATGGGGAAGGTGAAGAAAGTCATTAGTGATTTTAGGCAATGGCATCATGTTAGTCATTTTGTGTTGCTATATAAGAATACCGCAGAGTGGGTTATTTATAGAGAACAGAAAATCTTCATTTCCAAAGATGGCTTATTGATGCTGCAGTCTTCGAAGTAAAGAAACACCATTCCTCTCATGGTTGAAGAGCAAAAGAAAGGAAACATACCCCCGCAGGCCCTTCTAATAGTGACATTGGTCCATTCATGAGGGTAGAACCCTCAGACCCAAGCACATCCCATTAGGTCCCACCTCTCAACATTGCTGCACTGGGGATTAAGTTTCAACATGAGTTTGGAAGGTGACAAAAACATTGAAACCACAACAAAAATATAACACACACACCGAATGCCATAAAAGTGTTCAAAGGAAAATTAGTTTGCGAGATAGCAAGAGAATGAAAGTAATTTTTTTTTTTTGGTCACTGAGGGTTGAATCCAGGGGATTATACCTCTGAGTTATACCCCCAGCCCTTTCTATTTTTTATTTTTATTTTTTTTACTTTGAAACAGAGTCTTGCTAAGTTGTTGAGGCTGGCCTCAGACCTGCAATCCTCCTGTCTCAGCCTCCCAAGTACTGGGATTACAGACATGCGCCATATGCCTAGAGAAAGTCATTTTTTGAATACCTACTGTGGGCCAGCATGACCTATATCATATAATTTAATTTGCTATCACAATCTTGAGTTTACATGTTACTGTGACTATTTACCTGGAAAGGACACAGAGGCTTGCTTGTGTAAGTTCATCAATAAGAGGCTGAGCCAGGTTTCGGATCCAGGTGTACCTAATTCCAAAGCATGTTCTCTTTTCCTGTACCACGCTGTTGCTCACAGTAGTGTAAGAGAGGTGGGGAGAAGGTCCAGTGATCCAGGCAATCAGGAGTGCAAGTCCAGATGAAAGCAGTAGCATGAGATAAACCCAGCTATCTCATTAGAAGGTAGCTTCCCTTCTCTTATTCTTTTGAACATGAACATAGTTTGTACCTTTCTTGTTGTTAGTTCCATCCCTCTTCTTCTCTGAATGTCCTTCTACAGGTTTCATCCTTACTGGCCTTACTTCTGCTGTGTTTCTCACATTTGTATACCTGATGCTCTTGGCCCAAAGTGTCTTAAAAGAAAATTATCAAAAGGCACTTCCTCGGTAGGATGAGTAAACCTTCTGTGGGCAGAGAGCAAGGAGTTCTTTAGAAGCATATCCACCTGGTTTTGTGTCATAGATTCACTGCTTACCAATTCCTTGACTTTGACCAAGATAGAGAATTTTTTTTGAATTTTGATTTTCTCATCTGTAAGAAGTACAACAACAAGATGTCATGCACTGGATTGTGGGAAAGAAAATTGTCAAGTATAATATTCCAGGCAAAGAGCCTGCCTTATATGGAAGAATGAAAAGTTTAGTTCTCTTTTCCCTTCTTTTGTACTATCCCTTTAAACTATTAAACATTTCAGAGAGTATCTCATAGAAGAAGGGAAGTACATGAAGAAATAGTAAAAGGCAAGCACATGAATATAAATGCAAGTAAATAAGGAGAATAATTTGATTGATGATCATTCCACAAATCATGGTTAATGGTGCTTTGTTCCAAAAGCTATATGTTATTAGCGTTTAGATAAAGCCTCAGTTCATAACCTGTGCGTTCATTAAACTTGAAATAGGCAAATGGATTGCACTCAAAACTCAATAGACTGAATAAAATCACTTCTTAAGGAACATTTTCTATTTGTTACTGGTCCATTTGGACCTCAAGGATAAAGGATACTACTTATCAACTCATTTATACAATAATGAGACTGATAGATAATATAATGGATGAAAGAATCAGGATGAAAAATTATTTTGATAAGCTCAAATAATGGACCAAAACTAACAAGATAAAACTGAACAGGAATCAAAGTCAAGCCCTGCATTTAGTTTCCTGCTATTAAATCTATATTATAGGAGAGAAGAAATATGTATAGTAGATAATTCCTATGAAATCTTTGAACCATATCTTGGTATTTTAGTTGACACAAACTAAATGATCTTACAATGTGAAGTGATTGTGAAAAATACTCAGGGCATGAGATAGGAAGCTAAGAAAGAAATTGGGGTGGTGGGAGATTATAAAAGAGGTCTGTACTGTTCTTTTCTACTAGTACTTTTCTAAGACTATACATCTTAGTACATAAACAAACCAAGTATGCTTCCGTTAAAGTTAATTTATTACTGTTTATCCAAAGTTTTTGAGCTGATGTTCTCTCTACCTGTCCCATGGCCAAAATCCAGTCTGTATCCATTGGTGATGTATTACTTGAATGTTCTTCAGCTGCCCAATAGTTTGGGATGTGAGACACAGAAATGAGCTTTTGTGGCTTTATGTACATATTTGGATATGTGTACATTTAAGGAGTGAGATATGGTGTCTAGGACCCAGGTATGGAAAAAAAAGTTTTGTTTTGTTTTTTTCTATGTTACATTCTCTAAATGTTCTAGTCAACTCTTGATTCTGACATCTTCCTATCACTCAAGTCGCTGGGATTCCGTAGTTGTCTTTGGTGACCTCCTGTACTCAACTCTTTGGGCCTGGAGAATGCCACTGAGTGCAGGCTGCTCCTGTGGCTACTGGCTGCTCTCCAGGTTAGACAAGCAGTGGTAAGCTCTATGTATACGATGTGATCGTGACACCGTCATCACCTCTTTGGTGATCAACATGAGCCATCATTTAACCAGCTTTGTACTATACTCCAGTGTTGTGCTGCCATCTCTAGTGTTGTGGTTGACTATCAGTTGTCTGTAGCCACCTACCCCCACTGACTCACTTCATGGGCTCTGGCCCCTAAAGCCAAGCACACACACACACACACAACACACACACACACACACACACACACACACACACACACATTTTGAGACTCTGATTATTTCAACTTTCAGTGGAGACAAACGGATTTGATGAAGCTCATTGATTCTTCCCTTCCTTTGGCTATCTGTGGGATGCCACATCTTGTAAGAGAAGAAAGCATGTTACAGATCTTTTCTTCCAGACTGATAAAACTACTTAAAACACTTTTAGAATGTTGGCTGGGTAAAGAGGATACTGGTATAGAAGTAAGTCGTACTGAAGTTTTCCTGTAGGATTCTATGCGCACGTGCATGTGGAGAGGGGATAGAAATGTAGAGCATACCAAACTCCATGTATGGCATTGGTATAGACTAGATCTGTAGATTTGTTTTCAATATCAGAGTGCCTTCCAAAAGCTCAAGATCATGATGTTTTTCATGGTGAAATGGGTGGTGATTGTGGTGCCGTGTGTGTGTGTGTGTGTGTGTGTGTGTGTGTGTGTGCGCGCGCGCGTGTGTATAATCTCTGTTTTTGGATATGTGAAATTATCTTCAGCAAATATCCCAAGTCCCCTAATGATATTAACAGATTTACTTGAGGACATTTTACCCAGATGACTCTTGTATGTTTTCTCAGCCAATGAATATCTGCTGTCCATTAGCCATCGTAAAATACCAAATTAGGTGGACGTGGTGGCGCACACTTGTAATTCCAGTACTTGGGAAGCTGAGACTGGAGGATCCGGGTTTACAGCCAGACTCAGCTACTTAGGCCCTCCGAAACTTAGTGAGACCCTGTTTCAAAATAAAGAAAAAAAAATAGGGCTGAGGGTGTAGCTTGGAGGTAGAATGCCCCTGGGTTCAATCCCCAGTACCGCAAAAAAATTAAATAAAGGGCATATTTGTGTATTAATGTTTTATCTAATTCATCCTTGCCGACACACAAGGTGGAGTATTTCCTTCCAGGGAATAATGACAAAGGGGTCATCGAGATGAGAATATGGGTAGAAACCTCTGAGAATATTTCTCTGGTAGAAGTGAAGATAAAGTAGACATGATTGTTTTATAGATATGAAGAGATAGATGATGTGTGGGGTAGATTTCTGTTTAACTCTCCCAGGCAGAAGTCATTCTCATGAGTAGAATTTTTTAATGAGGCAGAAGAGCAATCTGTCATAACTAAAGCTCTTAAAAAGTGAATTCAGCTGCTCTTAGGAAGTGGTGGAATTCTAGTCATCAAAATGGCATTAACTGAAGTGTACGGCCATCTAACAGAAAGTTGATAGCTAGGAGGCAACTGGATGTTTCATGGAGCTTTCTTTCAGCTTAGAGTGCTGTGCTACTCTGTGTGACGTTTGGACTACCATACGTTCCCCAAATGAGCTATACATTCTCCTGCCGGGGTGGGGGTGCTGTAACAAAATATAGACATAAAATAACTCAAGTTTGTCATTGCATCATTCTGTGTATTCACTTAAAGAAGGTAGGTTTCCAGGGGTGTGATGAGTAAGTTATTTTTTTTTCTGTAAAGGGAGCAGTAAACCAAATGTTAGGAATCTTTGGGCCTAGACCCAGGATCTTTATTACAATATTTCTATCTACCACTTCTTTTTAGAAGGTTTGATCTTCTTTTAATTATTTATGGTCTCTCTATCCAATTCTTTGGTGTCCACCTTTAAAGATATGAATAGTTTAAATGAGTAAGCTAAATGGCCAGTATTATACCCCATGTCTATATTTTCTCAACCAGGATTGTTTCTTTATTTAAAAAAAATGCAGCATCACTTTGTTAATATAATATTGCAGAATTTCAGCGCAAAGTAATTTCAGCAATTACTTTATGACTCTACCTTCTTCCAGGTAGGGAGGATGCTGAATAAGGGAAAAAAAGGCATTAGAATTGGAAATAACACTAATGTTTAATTTGTTGATTCATGAATATAGGCCTATGCAAGTTAGCTATTATAATCTGGCAATTAGAAAAACTCATCATTTGTAAACATTTTATTACTTTAGTCACCTTAATTTACAATTACATGGAACCAAACGTTGCCAGGGTAAATAAATCATAGGTGTCATTCTTAATTTTAAGTGTTTGGTGATGGAATAAGATGTTCTGATGACTCACTTCTCATTTGAATTTGAGTGATAATTCATTCTTGATCCAGAAGTAATCAATAAGAATCAAGTTTCTTGAATCTATTAAGGCTACTTCTTTCAGATTTAAAAAATTTAGTTAAAATTCATCAAATGCTACAACATAGAGTATTGCTTTAAGCTGTTTTCCTTTTTTACTCAAATAAACTTTCATTTAGGAGGATAGAAGGAAAGCAACCTTCCTTCTAATATGATGTTAAAGGTACATTAAAACACCTATAGAAGATAGAATTCAAAACTGACTAGTTTTGGAAACAAAAAAAAATAGAACACCACATTCATTATGATATATGGGTATTTTTCCAGTCCTGACACTTAACAGCATTGAATTTATGCAGCTACTGAAAATCCCCAGAAAGGAGGAGAGTATGTGACTCTTTGTAAGATACTCAGTAGATTCTGTTGAATGTTAAATAAATAAGCCCAACATTTATTACAGTTAAATTTCAAATTCCTTTGGAAATTTTCACCATTCTTGAAAACTTTAGGGTGATATTATTTCAAAGGGGAAGCTGAAAATAGACACAGTAGATTTTAAGATGAAAGCATAATATTCAAGCCATCACAGTAATTAGATTCATTAATTGTAATTAGAGAGTTGGGAGACAATCTTCATGGATTAATCTGCCACAGTTCAGGGAATTGCAACTATCCATGTCTTCTGAGTTAGGTTTTATATAGATAAATGTTAATGTAATATTGTAAAATTTGTACTATTGCATGAAATATGAGAACTATAGACTCTTTATTTTTTTAAAGTCTTCTTTGTTTTTAACCTATATAAGTAACCTAAAGGGATATTACACACTGTGGCATTCAATATTCTACACAAAAGCCTATATATTTATACATGTTATTTGAATGGAAATCTGAAGTAAATAAGCAATGTGTTACATCCATACTAAGGTAATTATTGTTGAAAATAAATAGAACATTGCTTCTTTGTACTCTGAAGTTAGAAATCCATTAAGTAATAAATTCTGATTTATGTTTAAGCCCAGATTGGACCTCTGTACTGTTTAAGCTGAGTAGATAAGATAGTACGGCTTTCAAAGTGTGCAGTTGGCAAACAGCCCTGACCAACCCTGGAAAATATGTACAACTCAGGGATATAAGCATGCAGAATTCTAGAAAATTGAACAGTACTGCAATCAGAGGGCCACATGGTTATATAATCTTATTTTCAGAAATAATTTAAGCAGACCATTAAGTAAACATAGATGTGGGGTCGACGGCACACTAATAATTTTTTTCTAAGGTCGAAACCTAATTCAAGACATTTAATAACAGAAAGCATTTCAAATAAGGAGTTAGAAATACAGAAAATAGCATTTTACACACACACACACATACACACACACACACACACACACAGCACACACTCATATTTCACTTTATTGAGGTTGGAGACATTAGTTTATTTCCTTATAGTTTTATTTACTAGTGGTCATGTATTCAGGGGTCATTCTGAGAAACCTGGATTAAACTTGTTTAATTTTGATTAACGGGTCAATGGTTTGTGGACAGAAGACAAGAAAACAGCTCTTATCTTTGAGATGTACGTTTTGAATTACAAACAAATGCATTCCTTTTCATCAGGAATCCATATCCTTTGCTGCTATTCCCCAGAGCTTTACATTTAGAATCGTTTGGAGCACAATTTAATTTAAAAACATCAATGTCATTGCAACAGAAATAATACAGAGTTTTTTTCAGGACACACTCAAAGAAGAAGGATAGAAAAAAGAGCAAGAACGAGAAGGACTGAGCAGCAGTTTAATTGTTTTCTCTTGTGTATTAACTCAGTGGTGTAGAGAAGGCTTGGGGGAAGAGTGCAATTACATTAACAGTATGGGCTGGCAATCCTGCCACATATCCATTGATAGAAAAATGCCTTAGAAATAGTTTTCAAGTGATTTAGAGTTGGCTAAACCCAATGCATGTTTTCACCATGAATTTTCTATTTAAAAAGTTTTAAAAATCATAGATTTTGAGAAAGAAAATGTAATCCATATGTTACTGATTCACTCACACTTATCATATTTTGTGTAAGTTGGTATCCAAAAACTTTTCGTTTTTTCAACCAGGAAGTCACATTTTACAGCACCAAAAAGGACCTCAGACCTGAAAAGTTTCCAATTTCATTTGAAACTGAGAACCCAAGGAATTTGAGTGGGTTCTACACTTGGCAATATGCCTTCACCCTAGTTAACATATTGATGGAGTTATATATATTCCTGTACATGTGGGTTAAAAATGGAGCTGTTAATTCTGTTTTGATATTGATGTGAGATATATTCAGTTTGACTTCCTGGTTTGCTTGCCATGAGGAAACAATTGGGCGCTTGTTTTATTATTCAAAAAATTTTATATATTGACCTATATCCTTAAACATACAATAAGTGTTATCAAATATGTAACAAAGCTGGTGTATGGAAAATGCATAATTTTCCCTAAGGGTTATTTGCTAATATGGAACACAGGCCTCTAAAATGTGATGAAAGGAAGGACTGTGGAACAATGGGTCATGATGGCTAATTTTATAGGGAACACATGCATACGATATAATTTAAAACACATGCTACAGCAGTTATAGGAAAAGGCTCAGAGAATTAGAAAGGAATTCTACTTCATAAAACAAGAAAACAGTTCCCTCTTTCTCCTGTACTTCTCTTCTAGGAAAAAGATCCCATTCACTAATGTTTTAACAATTGCAAGGCCCACCCACAAGCCTCACATAGTCTTTCAAATCTCCTCCTCTAGGTCTGGCCCATTAGGGTTGACTGTTCAGAGACGTGATGTAGAATTAAAGGCAAATGGTCCAATACGCATTTGTCATCTCTCTAATACAATATTTATTAACCATTTTTGCAAAACTAGAATTTTGCGTGCTCTGAACTCTCTCTTAAGCAGAGGACTATAGTCTATTAACAGAGGCATTTTAAAAGAGAACAGATCCTTCTACCCATTCCTCTGTTTGTAGGCAGAGACTTCGGGTTTGAGGCAAGTCAGATTTCTAAGTGGTTTATTTTGAAGAGCTTGGAGAGTGGCTAGGCAATTAACTTCTAAGCAATTACTGGTTGTAATTTTATCACAAGTCCTTTGTTCGTGACTGCCAAAAAGAAAAGCAAAGAAAACCTCTCTGTGATGGTTAATTTTATAAGTCAACTTGAGTGGGCCACAGGATGTCCAGTTATATGGTTCAACATTATTTCTGGGTATGTCCCTGAAGGCGTTTTTGGATGAGACTTGAGTTGGTAGAGGGACTCAGTTAAACAGATTGTTCCACTCTCCCCATCATGGAGGCCTGAAGAGCACAAGAGGCCGGGGAAGGGAGAATTTGCTCACAAGGAGAGTCGTGGTGTGGAGATTGTTTTCAGCAGAGGTCAGTTGTTTGATCCTCATGAAGCTTCATAAAATACGAAAACCTAATGGACTCACCATAATCCAAAGTCTGCCTTTTAATTTCCTAGGCTCATAAACATGATTATCTGAGCACATGGACTGAGTGCATTAACCTTTCTAGAACAAACTTGTGTTAATTTTCTCTTTTTTGGGGGTGTGTGCTGGGTGTGGAACCCATGGCCTCATACATGCTAAATAGGTGTTCTATCACTCAGCTATACTTCCGGCCTGTAGAGTCTTTCTTAAATATCCTTTTAAATGTAGTTCTTAACATAGGATCTGGAATGAAACAGTCCACACATTTCACAAAACCAGAAGGATAGTTTAATAATTTGTAATAAAATTATAAAATGTCAAATGTCCTGGATTCTTGAGCTCTTGAAGGAATGGGGTGAAAACCCCAAACATGTACAATAGAACAGGACTGAGGAGGGCACTTTCTGGGCATGCCATTCAGGGTGAGGAACACTGAGTCATTCAAATATATCCTGCCTTTGGGGCTGAGGCACTCATGTCCACTCATCCCCATGGTAAGGGGGCCAGAAATTTCTCAGTGCACAGACCCTCACACCTTCCATGCAGAGGAATGGCTTCACATGTCCATCTTGCTTGATTTTATAGTTTGACTTTCAGATGACACTTTGCTTTCGATATCTCCGAGGCATTTTACTGTCTGCCCTCAATCTGATGAAGCAGTTTCAGTTTTTTACCCCTGATAACAAATGCCAGGTGACATTCGCTCATTAGCCTCCTCGTTATAAAGCCACCCTTTCTCTCCCACTCACAAAAGGGTATCGCAGTGCAGCTGTGTGAGTGCGGTATTTCAGGATAACCTTGACTTTTCTCTAACTTAACAAACAAAAGTAAATTATTTGCAAACTTTGAACTATTAATAGTAACAAATTACTTGCCACAGAGCTTGCGACAGACTGTGACACCCCATTGAATCTTGACCTCTGTGTCTAGTGGAGAAAATAAGTGGTTGTTTTGATCCCTTAAATGTCTCATATCTAAGAGGAAAATATCACATACAGCACATAGGCAATTTTTAATTTGACTTACGTGACAGGGAAAGAAAATTTTCCATCATGAGGAAGAAATTTTTCCTTAAACTTTTAAAGGACAGGAGAATTGTATCTATTACCAGCAGGGCCCGTTTCTTCTTTCTAGAAAAAGATGAGGAGAGATGTATACATTATTATTTTAAAACATGCTAACTTCAAAAAAAAAAAGAAAAAAAATGAAAGAAAAGGTGAAAAAAAATAAGGAAAAAGAGAGTAAACAAACCCTACATTCCCAGTTTCCTTAGGCTTTATGAAGACTAAATATAAACCCACAGCTTTTCTATTTTCCATTAAGTAAAGAACTTCTAATTCTAGAAATTTGAGCTATGCTGGTTCAGCCTTGAGCAGCACTTTGTGCTTTCTCATCCTCTCCACGTATTTGTGGGTCAAAAGAGAAGTCATTAGGGACTTGTGCTTCCTGTCTCATTTCTTCCTTCCTCCTTTCTTAAAACGTTGTGGGAACTCAACTTTATAAAGTCCTTTAGATCCATGTGCACTAACTTCTGAAATGCCCTTCGAAATTCATATCCACTTCCAAGTAGATTTTCTTCCAGGACATAGACCAGAATGAATTTTAGCATAGAAGGGCAGTATCACTGTATAAAATGTTTATCATCTTTCTTTTAATTGAATAAGGGTTACTATTATTTATACTATTCTTACCTACGTATAACTCTTTCTTTGAATACTGTTTTCTATCCAGTCTCTACTTCATTGATAACTCCTTAGAGAAGAAATATAAGTGAATTTTTCCAATCCTCATCATTCTTGGTATCCACATCTCCACCTTGTACAGTTTCCTTTTTTATTTCTGAAATGTAAAATATTTCATTTTGAATCATATTAAGTCAAGAATGCAGCCATTAGAATGTCTTTGCATCCTGATCACACAATGAACAATTTTTGCCCATTAAGTTGTTCAGAGTCTTGGCATTTTCCTCCTTTTCAAGGTTAATTTCTCCACTGCAGTGTCTGGGCAGCTGTGGCTGAGAGGTGGCATTCCCTCATGGCTATTCGTAACAGCTAACAGAATAAAAATATTACTTGATAGGATTTTTTGGAACAAGCACTAAAGAGGAGTGAATGCTTTATTATGTAAGACCAAGGAACTGTTTCTCTCTCATAATGGAAAAGATAATCATAGATAACCATAAAGGTCAAGGGTTTTAATGACATTTTCCCTTTCATTATGTTCTATTTTCTTTTTTAATAGGTAAGTGACTCTAGAGAAAAAGATATAAAATCAAGAAAAACAGGCAAAAAAAAAATCATAGAAGGCAATGAAGGACAAGAATGCAGATAGACATAGACAACAAGGTCAGAAGATCTACTTCCTCAGGTACTTAGGAACTCCATCAAGGTATGTCCTGGTGAGAAAAAGGGGCATCTGTTCCTTAAAAAAACAGAGAAGAAAGGAATCCTGTGATTGCAACTTTTTTTATTTTAAAGGCAGTTGTAGTTTTAGATGACTTTTTCCTCTTCCATTCTAAAGATATTAGGAATACATGACCTTAGATTCCAAGCAACCACAAACATTCTTTAGCCAACCAATTCAGCACTTACCACTGGGACTCACTGACGGAGGCCTCACTCTGACCCTAATCTAGCCTAAGGGCAGTTCTGACAAACTTGTACAGATTTGTAGGCAGTATCTGTGAAGACAAAACTTAAAACCGCACTAACCCTATCCTACCCACAACTCATTCCAACACCACAGCAACTTCACAAAAAACATGGAGAATGTGAGCCAAACAATTCCTTCCATGGCTCAACCTTGTGCATCAACCAAACGGAACACTGCAGTTTACTAATCTCTTTTATTTGGTGATTTTAGCCCTGCTCTGGGCCTCCTTGCTCTCTACTCTTCCTGTAACTACTTCTAAACATGTTCCTCTTTCCCTATCTTAAATGTCTACTCTTTCATGAGTAAATTGATCTCAGACCTCAACTTCTTCCCCGGGTTCTCTCTTCTCAGTTGTTCTTACTGATCTGAGATCAGTTAATGCCACTGTTTCTGGGCTGGCTGTTTCAAGAGAAAGTTGCTCCTTCTCCCATGTTCTTTGCCCTTGCACACATGAGTGGCAGAGTGTTTCTGACATGAATGAAGCCAAGCTAGTGATCATGCAGTGATCATGCAGTGCAGGGTGTGGCATCTTGCAAGGCACATGCCTTACCTAAATATGGCAGCTGCTTTGGCGCTAGAGATGATTTTCTCATTCAGAAAGAACTATAAGCAAATCTTTTCCAGACCTTCCAATTTTTCTGTAGAAGCCAGAAATTCAGGTTTTATTAGTGACATCTCTCTATTTGAAATATTGGCCACTTAACTTAATATGTATGAACAACATAAAATAAACAAAACTTGTCTATAGACTAGACACACACTGCAGCCTGCAAGTTTGTAAGCTTCACTCTGCACTTTATCAACTCCCAATATATCCTCTTTTGTCTGTACACTAAACCCTTCCTCTTTTGAGGATTATAAAACTTGGTCTTGTTAACCTTAACTTTAATCTGGATGCATGAAATGGCCTTCTAACTGCATGTAGTGTTTTATTCCATACAACTCTGGGTACCATCCACTACCATCTATAGCTAGGGCTGGCAAGCTTTTTCTGTAAAAGGTCAGATAATAAATGATTTTGATTTTGTAGTCCACTGTGCCAGTGTAGCATAAGAACATTCATAGGTAACACACAAATTGAGGAGTATAGCTGTGTCCCAATAAAACCTTACTTAGAAAAACAGGCAACAGGCTGGATTTACCTAGGAGTCTTGCATACTTTGCTAGCTCTTAATCTGAGGATGAAGTAAGTGTTCCTTAGCATGGAATAAATATGCTTATATTCCTTAACAAGGAATATGAAACCCTACATGATTTGTCTTCTATCTGCTTTTCCAATTTTATCTTCCATTCCTTTTCCTGAGAGTTAACCAGTTATGAGAGTAAATCACAGTTATCATTTGTAGCATGTTCATTATGGCTGGTACTGTTCTAAACTGCTTGCCTATATTAAATGATCTAAATGGGGAAAAAAAGGTAGGAAGTAGGTACCTTCATTTTTATAGATGAACTAATTGGGACACAGAGAGATGAATTGATTTGTCCAGGGTCACACAAACAGTAAGTAGAAAAGCTAGAATTTGAACTCAGAGAGTGTCTTTTCATACACTTAAGCATTGTATCACTCAGCCTCTTTGAGGCGATTCCCCAATCCCTTCCCCGGAGGAGACTACACCACTCTTCTGCACATAATGGTTCTGTTGTTTGGTATTCCCCTTTCCACTTCTGCCTGGGAAACTTGGATCCAGTGCTTCTTCTTTTGGCATGCTTTCTATTACTTTACCCCTCCACGCTGACAGTATTTAGACGCTTCCTGTTTTGTGCATAATATCTATTTTTGCATATACTAATTACTGCACTTACAAAAGTGGTAATTGTCTCCTTTTGAAATTAATGCTGTATTTAGAGATCAGGTTGTATGTCTTAGTCATCTTTACCCAGTTCCTGACACAGTGGGTGCTCAATAATTGCTTGCTGAATTGGAAGGTTGGTTTCACCTACAGTTTTCACAATTTCTGACTTATCCATCAATTCTTTCTAGAATTGATGGATAGAAACTTGGCCTTGGTTTGCCTCTGAAACAGATATTGAGACATAGGTTCACGCACAAGTGAGACATAGATTCATGCACACGTGAAGGAAACAGTGATAGGAGAATGGGGAAGTGAGGCAACGAACGAAAAGTAGTCAACAACAAAATGGGTATTATCAAGGCACCTGCCGCTGTGGGCCACTCAAGTTTAATCCTGCCGGGGAATCCCTGAAAGTCAGTGTAGAATATCTCTGAGTTATTCTACCCAAGGGGTAAGGTTGCTGGAGTAATTATATACCAATTCCTTTCATTAACTGGTTGAAGGCTACCCCAGGGGAAGATAATACCCAAATATATCCAGAATGTTGCACAGGTGGGCAAAACAGGCTTTGTTGGCTAGAACCAGCCCTTGGGCAAAGAAATGCAGGTGCTGGGAGCCGCCAGTCCAGCCAGAGTGCGCGGAGCGGTGAGATCCTGTGCACATGGGCAGGGAGCCCACAGCATCTGTTCCGTCTTCCCTCCAAACTCCTGCAACTGACAGGAAGAGGGAGAAATCATTTCTCCCCTTTTCCACTTTTGCTTACATGAGACTTTTTACAGAGGAAGGATCTTTCATAATTATTATATTTGGCTTCTGTCAAATACACAAGGAAAGTATCATCCATATTATTTTTTAGACTAAATGACCTTTAGTATACTCTGGCAAATATATTCTGTTTATCTTCTGGGATTGTCTGCAAAGATTGCCTTCAGTCCCAGAACTTAGGTTAATGGCACATTTGATGTGTTGTGATGGCATTTCTTCTCCTCCTCCTTCTCCTCCTATTCTTTTTCTCTTCTTCTCTTCCTTCTCCTTCTCCTTCTCCTTCTCCTTCTTCCTCTCTTCTTCTTTTTTTGTGGTACTGGGTATTGAACCCAGGGGTATTCTATCTCTGAGCTACACCCCCAACACTATTTATTTTTTATTTTGAAACAGGTTCTCGTTAAGTTGCTGAGGGTCTCATGGGGTTGCTGAGGCTGTCCTCGAACCTGTGATCCTCCTGTCTCAGCCTGCCAAGTACTGGGATTACAGGCATATGCAACCACACCTGGCTTGTGATGGCATTTCTTTTGTATCTGTTTCCTTGGCAAAACCTTCAGTTGCCATTTACAGCAGATCATTATAGTGAGACCCTGTTCTAGGTGTTCGAGTAGATCCACAGAAGGGTAAAATAGATGTAATGATTTTTATTTATTTATTTTAGAATGTATAGAGTAGTGCCCAGGATAAATTTGTCGAGTGTAATGTAATGTAATGAATGTAATGTAGAGTGGAACGCTGCCAAAAGGATTAGTGCAAAGTCAAAGAGTCATGGCAGAAGAATCGACTAGTTACTTATAAGGAAAAATAGAATTGAGGATATCCTAAAATTACCCTTATCAAGGGACTTTCTTGTTATTTGAGTATCTCAGAGTCTCTCGTGTGATGGATTGGTTCTCAAATTTTTTGATTTTCAGAAACAGCACTGTTTGGGGAAAAGAGTCTTTAATTTGAAATGTCCTCTGTTAATATTGACAGTGGAAAGACTGGTAAGTGTTTTCTTTCTTCAGGTCTTGGATTAAGGCAGTAGCAACTGGCAGGGAGTAGAGAGAAGGAATGTAAAAGATTCTTAGCAGGTGTAACAGTGAAGAACAGGGAAGAGAGGGAAGAGAGAGATGGATGAGTAAGCTGTGAATCTGAGGTTTTGAGCTGGGGAAGCCAAGTGAGTACTGTCCCAGCTGAGCAAGGTGGCACAGTCAGGCAGGAAACACAGCGAGTTCAGTTTGGACATAAAGAGAGCTGAATGTGCTCGGGACTTTTCCAGGTAGAGTTGTGCAGACATGAAACTCATACCACTAGATCCCCTCAGGAATTAATTGGTCTGGCAGGGGATTCATGAAATAGCGATCATGATAGTAGTTGAGATAATGACAACAATAAATAGCTCCATTCTAACAGTAGTGAGAATGCAGGTGATTATTTTAGGAATTTCTCACATCGCTTGGCAGAAATTTGTCTCATGCACTAGAAGATACCCATTATTTTGGGCAGCCTCAAGCTTCTTCGTTCTCATCCTTTGCAAACCCGCTTAGCACAAGCAAATTTAGACTTTAGTAGCAACAATAAAAGTGTAAAAATGATTGTCTACAGATGGCATAGGAAAGCTGAAAATTGTCTGCTAAAATCACCATTTTTTCAATGTATCTCATCTCATTTATTTTGACTGGCATGGTAGAGAATGTTTTCTTTTTGCACATCGAGATAATTAGATGCATGATTCACTTATTACCTAATATGTGCTAGGTCCTTCACACATTATTTCCCAGCCTCCCAGCCCTGCTGCTGTTTTACCGATAAGGAAATTGAAGCTGAGATGAGTTAGGAGACGTGCCCAAGGCCTCGGTTAACTCCTTTCTTCCATGCTTCACAAATGTTACTGCCAGGATCACACCTTAGCACCGTGTGTTCTCAGCAGCTTGGAACAAAACGGAGGTAGAACCCAGTCCCCGTCGTGCTTCCCGTCTGCCTCATGCCTCCACACGCCTGCTGTGGAGCTCTTGGACTTGGAATCCTCACCATCCAGTGTTTCTGGGGTCCTTTGTTTTATATTCGGCTCCTATTCTGCCTGGCTTTGCTCATTGTGTTTTAAGTTCTCAATTTCTTTGACAAGTAATTTCAACCAGAGAATGTGAAAGCATTAAAAGTGGAGAGAAAAAGGTAGCCAGCTTGCCTTTCTCTTGACATCACCTTTTCTCTCCCCTTCTTGTCTTTTGTAATAGAGGCGGGAGACCAAAACTATCTCTTTGCCTCTGTCACTCTGTCTGTCTCTCTCAGAGGCATATGTACTTTTTCATCAAACTCTGCTTCTGCCCCCTTTCCTTCTCATACCTTAGAATTTGGCCCTATTTCTCCTGTGGATGATCTGAATGGATACTTACAAAGTTAGCTCATTACACTAACATACTTTTTTGTATGTTAAACTTAAAGTGCTTTTGTGTTATATATTGAACTTCCGTGCACATGTGTCACATTTTATCTTCAAACCAACCCTTCTTCATTTACATAAAGAATTGACACTTAAGGGGAGTTTTGTTTTGTTTTGCAAAAGAATCAGGATTAGGACTCAAGTTTTTATCAGTTTTCAAAGCCTCTGTGGTTTTCATTACATTATTTTATCTCAAAAATTATTCTGTATGGTAGTATCAGCAGCACTTTAGAAGTACTGAGAGAAAGAGAATGATAATGAAAATTTGTTGAACTGTCTTCTGTTAGGAAGTAAAAATGTAACAGCATTCAAATACTGTCAACTGAGACAATCAGTGAGCACCATTTCCATCTTATGACTCACAAGGCATCATGGGAATTCTCTTAATATGTCATTAAATCTTAGTTATCCAAGTTCAAAGAAGATGGAATAAGACTATGTTAATTGTAATGCATTAATGTATCTAAAATGCTACCCAATACACATGCACATTATATATCATTACATAGAATAGGAATATACTTTGATATTATAAGGGTGATTTTTAAATGCCATATTTTCTCTATTGTTTCTGTTCCCATTAGTTCAGGGGTTATTACTATTCCAATGGAGAAAGGATCAAGTCAAACTAAAGATAGTATACCCTTAGCTTTTAAAGACAGTAAGATTTGAGAAGAAAATGTCATGCCCCAGAACAGGTAAGAAGGAGATTTTGAAGGGAAATCAAGGGTTAGAGGTATGATTGTCTACATTTAGGTTGGAATGTACCCTCCCCTCCACATTTCCATTTCTGGGACTTGGGGGATTAAGAGGAGAGTGAGTCTTTGTTTCTTTCCTTGAGTGAAGCTTGGGAAGACAAAAAAGGTTATAGAAAGTTTTCCTACACAATTATGACATAGTAGAAGGCTAGAAATATGGAGAGGCAAGTCCAATCTGGGACCATTGTTAGAAAATTACAGATGCATCCCGTACAATGGGACAGTAGGCTCGGTAAACCAGGAATGTTTCTAGGGGCCATGTTCTCTAGAAAGCAGAGTCTGAAACATGAATTTGGATGCATATGGTTTATTAAGAAATGTTCATCATTTAAAAAACCTTGTAAAAGCATTATAGATGAAAAGATTCTCCACCTACCATGACAGTGTCAACCATGTGTCTGAAGGTCTGTGGGTTGGCAGGTGTTTAGGTAAATGAGAAAGGGGAAAGTGGCTGACAATGATCTTAATGGCATGTGGATACATTTCTATGCATTCCAGGATAAGACTACTATAGTCCATAGCCACAGCCCCTCCCAATGGTTGATATACTAATTGAAGAAGAAGAATGAAACCCTGGAAAAAGTGAGAGGTTCAGAGAAAGGAAAATACTAAATTGACTTGCTTTACCAAAGATAGCTTTAAACTATAATTCTCATGGCACAAAATGCACCCATTATATTTTGTTTCTGTTTTCATTCAGTTCAAAATATTTTTTAATTTCCATTGTGATTTCTTCTTTGAAACATATGTTACTATAATTTCCAAATATTTGGAACTTTCTGTAGGTACTTTCTCTTGTTGACTTCTAGTTTTATTTCACCTTTACTGTAGAACATATTTTTCGTGATATTTAATCTTATTAAACTTATTGAGATTATGTCCTAGGACTTTTTCTATCCTGGAGGATGTTCTGCGTATTCTGGAAAAGAAAGAGTACTCCACTGTTTTTGTGGTACAGTGATTCATAAATGTCAGTTGTCAAGTTAATTGATACTATTATACAAGTCTTTATTCATGATAACTTTCCATGTTGTTATATCAGTTATTAGTAATGGGATATTGAAATTTCCAACTGCAATTGTTGACATTTATATCTTTTCAATTTTGATGATTTTACTACATATATTATGGGGTTACTTTAAAGGTGCATATACTTTTATAATTATTGTATCATCTTGGTATATAGACCTTTTTGCATAGTGTAACTTTGGCAATTCGTTTATTTCCAATCTATTTGTATCTATCTTTGAATCTCAACTATATTCTCTTGTACTTAGCACTTATGTAGATAGTGCCCTTTAAACCCAATCTAATAGTCTCTGAGTTTTTTTTCTTTTTTTGGTACATGGGATGGAATCCAGGGCTTCACACATCTGAGAAATGACCTGTACCATTGAGTAATACCCAGCCCCAATCTCTGCCTTTTGATTGGAGTGTTTAGTCCATTCATAATTAATGTAATTATTAAATTGCCTATATTTACATCTGTCATTTTTATATGCCTCTTATCATTTTGTTCCTTTCTTCTACTTTTTGTGTTAACAATATTTCGTGTCCTGTTTTAAGTACCCTGTTGATTTTTAAAATACATTTTTGAATTACTTTTTAATGTTGTTCTAGGGATTACAATATTTATTTTAACTTCTCAGGATCTAACCAGGTGACTCAGTGCCAATAAAATATAACCACCCCATTCCAATATATTCAGAAAATTTACTCTAGTTTGGATATATTTCTTCCTCATTTTTCTACCATTATTTATGGTAGAAAATATATGTAGTACATATATTTTGCTAGAAAATATATGTACTACATATATGTATGCTATAAATCCAAAATAGAGTGTTAACTGTTATAACTCTTGCTTGATATAATTTATGTCTTTTATGAAATTATAATAAAAAAGAGAAAACATTTTCATGCATTCTTTTATATTTACTCACTTTTTTTCTTTTTTTACCATTGGGTCTAGCTACCCTGTGGTTTCATTTCTTTCCAAGCTGAGGCAGTTCCACAAAATTTCTGGTAAAGATTTTGCAGAATTTCTGTTAGAATTTATTCTTCCAGTTATTTTTTAATTAGAATGTTTTAATTTTGCCTTCATTTTTGTAGAATAGTTTTGTTGAATATAGTGGTTTTGGTTGACTACTTTTCTTTCAAGTGCTTTTCAGTCTACTACTTTCTGGTATCTATTCCTTATATTGAGAATTTATTTATTAATCATATTATTATTTATATTGAGAATTTATTTATTAATCATATTATTTTTCTGTGTGTAATAAGTTATTTTATTTTTCTGCTGCTGTCAAGATTTTCTTTTCTTCTCTGACTTTCAGCAATTTGACCATGATGTAACTTGGGGTGTATCTCCTTGTAACTATCCAAATTAGGCATCCCTGAACTTATTGGATCTATATATTAATATTTTAAAGCCATATTTGGAAATTTCTGTCCATAAGATAATATCTTCAAAAGATTTTTTCTGTCCTGTTTCTTCTCTTCCTCTGAGATTAACATAAATATATTTATTACACATACACATACATATATTAATATTTAATAAACTATTACATTGATATTTATATAAAGTATTCATATATATAAACATATTAATATTTTCACATGTTTGATGTTGACCTTCAGGCCACTGAGGCTCTGCTAAATTTTCTTTAATATATTTCTCTCTGTTCTTCAGGATGAATAATTTCTATTCATCCATCATCAAGTTTACTGATTGTTTCTTTTGTGCCAACTCTAGAATTTCCATTTGGTTTCTTTTTAAAAATAATTTCTTTTTCTTCGTTGAACTGTATTATTTGTTAAATTGTTGTCATCATATTTTCCTTTAATTCTTTAAATAGGCTTTCTTTAATTCTTTGAACATATTTATAATAGTTGCTCTGACATCTCTGTTAGCCAAATGTGCCATCTGGGCTCACTCAGGGTTAGTTTTTTGTTGACAATTTTCTCCTGCATATGTGTCACATTTTTATTGTGTTTTATTTCTTTAATGTCTCAGCTTTTTTCTTGTTTGAAACTGGACACTTTGAATAATATATTTAAGAAATCCTGGATTCTGATCCCCACCCCCTTGTGTAGGGTTGTTATTTCAATTGCTTAAACCTAAAAAGCCTTCCACCATCTACTGATAGGCCTTTGTGTAGGTTGGTGAGCACATTTGAAATTCAAGCATCTTATTCTTTGTTCTAGGTTTCTTTTCACTAGGCCTTTCCAGGCCTTTCTTGCATGTATTCATAGCCTCTCTGTCAACCACTGATATGTGGAGAACTTGAGCTCTCTCAGGTTTTTCCCGAGTGTTCACAAAAACACCAAATTAGCCGGGAATGGGTGGTGGGATTAGGTCTCTTTTCATGTATGTGCCACCCTAGTCAGGGCTTATGTGGTAAAAATATCTAGCCCATCTCTGGATCTATCATTTCCAGGATCTTGTTCAATTTCAGGCTAGCCTCTGGATATTCTGCCTTCACAACTCAGGCTCATAGGGCCATGTGCTTTCATGTACATTTTTTTCCCCAATTTCCTATTTTTACTAACAGTCCAACTGGGAAAACATTATTTGCTCTTTGCTGAAAAATAAGTTAGCCCCTTCCATCAATAAAGTTGCTGTCTTTTATTCCCAGCTCTGCTCTGGTAGCCCCCCATCCTACCACCTGAGCTATGAGAAGGACCAGACCTGGACATGCATGCTTCAGAATCCCACTCTTCTCTCTTGATGGTCTTGAGGTTTTCATAAACCATCTCTTCTTAATGTACTTTTTCCATTGGTTGATGTCCAGGGAACTTACATGATTGTATTTTATATTTTTGCTCAATTTTATAGTTTTGTTTTTTCTTTTATTTTGAGAGGGATATTTACTTGACCTTTTAACACTACCAGCATTTGAAGATCTACCTCCTGACTTACTTTTAAACCTAAAGCTGCAAAAGCCTAGGAATGACTTAATAAAACGAGAAATTACTAAATTAAGAATGACTGATTAAAGATGGCCACATGTTCTTTGTTCTTCATGTAGCAAGAAGTTTAGCTTATGTTCCTCAGTTCTTTCTAACCCCAATCTCCCTTGGATTTAGGAAGCTTTGTGAAAACTTTGACTTACATACTATAGCAGAAGTGACTCTGAGCCAATTGCTCAGAGCTTAAGATATAGGCAATTTGCCAGGTGTGGTGGTGCATGCCTGTAATCCTAGTACTTGGGAGGCTGAGACAAAAAAGTTCACAGGTTTGAGGCCATCTTCAGCAGCTTAGTGAGGCCCTCAGCAAATTAGTAAGATACTGTTTCAAAATAAAAAAATAAAATAGGGCTGAGGGTATAGCTTAGAGGTAGAATATCCCCAGTAACACACACACACACACACACACACACACACACACACACACACACTGGCAACCTTTACTTTCTTTTACTTCCTTAATTGAAATATAGTTACTATGCTATGAGGAGGAAGCAGTGCTGTGAAGAGGCCCCATGGTAACACACTAAGTCACTAATATCCCTGGCCAAGGCCTCAGTTGAGGCTCAGCTTGTGAGCAAGCCATCTTGAATGCCATCTTCCAGGTCCAGTTAAATTATCACGGTTAGTTCTGTTTGTAGCAAAGATGAGCCCTTCCTGCCAAATCCTGCCTAAATTTTAAATTTGTGAACAAAATAAATGATGATTATTATTTTAAATCACTAAGTGTCTGGGTGGTTTGTTACAGAGCCATAAATAACTGAAACATTAATTTTCTGCCTTCTTGAGGAATGGGAGCTGGGGATTAAAGCCAAGAACAGTTATTATAAAATCCATTTATCATGTACCTAGCAAGTAAGATTTTCATAGCCACAAAATTGAATTGTAAAAATACAACTTAAAAAAATAAGCTGTGTAAGTAAAGCTTGTTATCTTTGGTAGAATGTAGTTGTGATATCGAGGAATGGAGTTTTCCCAAGGAATTGTGGAATACAGAGAGAGGACATAACCAGAAAGGAAGGAGAGAAAACAATTAGATATTTGTCCCAGTCACTCTTGCATGGTGGTGGCTCAGTGACAGGGAAAGTACCTATGAGTGGAGGGGTGGAAATTCCTGCCTGGGCATCAGTTGGATGTCCTAGGAGAAGGGTCATGGGCAGAAGACTTTTTACCGGCACTCGGGTTTAAAAACCAAGATCAAGAGGGCAGACTGGCATAGTCAAGGAAACAAAGTCTAATTTTCACTCAAGTTTTGTCTTCTTTTGTTCTGTATGGCTTATTTTCCAAACAAAATCAGCAGGCTTCCTCTGGAGTCTACGGTGGCCACAGCAAGACCAGGTTAGAAGTATGGGTGGCCCACCTAGGACGAAAAAGATAAAAAACATGGTAAAGTTTCAGACAGGTTTACAGAGTCTACCTGAGATCACGGTATCTACGAAGCATCCTGCTCTATGACGAAACCAAGAGAGAGAGACACCATGAGATGCAGATGCCACAGGAAAGCTACTGGGTATGGCAATCATAGGACAAAGCCATAGGCTCCAAGTTCTCTCTACCATGGGGTCTTATCAGACTTTTTGCTATATACTGGGACCCAATTTTAGAAAAGTCAGAGAGGGAGGAAGGGAGAGAGAGAGAGAGAGAGAGAGAGAGAGAGAGATCAGAAATAAGAGAATTTGAGAAATTATTCCAACAGAGTGGGCATGGCCAAAGTGTTTAAACAATTAAATCAATTTGATAACTATGTTGAATTTTGCTAATTTCTCCATCACATTATCTAGTGAGTGGGAACCTATGTGGGAATCCAGAATGTTTAGAGATGAAAATACAGAAAAATACATATTCAATGTGTATCTTAGTTATAATGGGAATATATTCGAGGCCCTGATATACATGTATGGAAAAATTACCAAAGAATTTAATAGTATTTTATATTCTCCTGGAGATGTTTCATGAGAGAATAAATATGGCAAGTATTTTTCTTCATGCCCCCCCCATCTCAGTTACTGCTCTATAATTAAGCTTTTATGGATGGAAGACATAGGTTACTTATCTTTTTTAATATAAAGAAAATAGATTTATTTAGCTCATAGTTCTGGAGGTTCGAGAGCATGGCACCAACATCTGCTCAGCTCTGCTGAGGGCCTAATGTAGACCACAGTGGTGGGAGCACCTGCAGAAGATACTTTAAGAAAGGATTAATAGAACTTTGTCAGGAGAGAGAGTAAATTGTTAACAGGTTCTGAAGTCAGGACACATGGATTTGAATTCTGGCTCTGTCCTTCACCGGCTAAATGACAAGTCACTTAACACTCTCAGTCTCAATATTCTCATGTATAAAATGGATACAATAATACTACAACCTTCTTAATGTTTTTATATATTTTATTGGTACATTATAGTCTCACATTGTAAGGTAGTTGATAGTGATAGTGAAGTGACATACATGCACAAAGCACTTGGTGGGCTTTCCCCCGGCTCCCTCCCCTCTCCCCCTTCCCCATAAAGGATATTGAGATTGACATTGGTATTCTCATATATGTACATAATGACAATGGAAGTGAACCTTCATTGATTCTTCTTCCCCAGCCCCCCTTCCCCTAAACCACCTCCCTGACACCACTGGAGTTTCTCCTCCATTATCTGAAGTCCCTCTGGTATTCTGATTACTCCCTAGCTTCTTTATATGAGAGAAAACATATGACCTCTCACTTTCTGTGACTGGCTAATCTCACTTAATGTAATATTCTCCAGGTCTATCCATTTTCCTGCAAATGACACAATTTTGTTCTTTATTGATGAGTAGAACTCCATTGTGTGTATATCCTATAATTTTGTAATCCATTCATCTGTTGATGGACACCTAGGTCAGTTTCATAATTTGGCTATTGTGAATTGTGATGCTATAAGCATGGATATGCATATATTACTATAATATTCTGATTTCAGTCCCTTTGGAAAGATACCCAGGAGTGGTATAGCTGGATCATATGGTAGATCCATTTCTGAGGAATCACCACGCTGATCTCCATAGTGGCTGCACTAATTTGCAATCCCACCAACAGTGTAGAAGTTCCTATTTCTGCACATCCTCACCAGAATGTATTGTTGTTTGACTTCTTGATGATTGCATTCTAATTGGGGTTAGATGGAATCTCAGTGAAGTTTTGATTTGCATCTCCCTGATTGCTAATTATGTTAAACATTTTTTCATGTATTTATTGACCTTTTGTATTTCTTCTTTTGTGAAGTTTCTATTTAGTTCAATTGCCCACTCTTGATTGGGTTATTTGGTTTATTTTAGTGTTAATTCCTTTAAGTACTTTGCATATTCCAGATATTAGTCTTCTATTACAGGAAGAGCTGGCAAAGATCTCCTGTTCTGTAGGCTCTCTCTTTAGACTCTTGATGGCTTCCTTTGATGAGAAGAAACTTTTTAATTTAATGCCATCCTATTTATTAATTCTTGTTTTAATTTCCTGAGTTTTGGGGATCTTATTGAGGAAGTTTCTACTAGTGCCTATATGTTGGAGTATTGGCCTATGTTTTCCTCTAGTAATTTCAAAGTCTTTGGTATAATTTCCAGTTATTTGATCTATTTTGAGTTGACTCTTGTGCAGGATGAGAAGTAGGGATTTAATTTAATTTTTCTACAAATGGATAATCAGTTTTCCCAATATCATTTATTGAAAAGGCTGTTTTGTGTTCACCGCATGTGTTTGGCACCTTTGTTGAAAATCAATTGACTATAGGTGTATGGATTTGTTTCTGTATCTTCTAATCTGTTCCATTGGTCTATGTGTCTGTTTTTGTGCCAATACCATGCTGTTTTTATTAATATAGCTCTGTAGTATAATTTGAAGTCAGGGATTGTGATGCCTCCTGCATGGTTCTTATTGCTGAGAATTGCTTTGGCTATTCTGGGTCTTTTGTTTCTCCATATGAAATTTAGGACTGATTTTTTCTAGGTCTATGAAGAATGGCATGATAGGGATTGCATTGACTCTGTAGATCATTTTTGGTAGAATGGCCATTTTGATAATATTTATTCTACCTATCCAAGAGCATGGGAGATCTTTCCATCTTCTAAAATCTTCTTCAATTTCTTTCTTCAGTGAAATGTTTTATTTGTGAAACACATCAATACATTTCAAGTGTTTCCCTGTCGTAAACACTAATTGAGCTCCACTATTACTGTTATTTATTTATTTGTGAAAACCTGAACTCATTGGAATCCCAGCCTGATGTTTTCCAACTCTGAGAGATGGTGGTGCTCAGATGGAAAGAGTTGTATAAGCAGAATTTGGTCAACTGTAAGAGAGTAAGCAGAATTTGGTCAACCCCTGAGACTGAGGAGTGAAGTAGACAAAAAATATATAAGTGTGAGCCTGTTCATTTCTCCCTAGTACTGCCATATTAATGTGGACAAATGATGACCTGGGGTCGAATGCCTCGGTACCTGGGCAACGGTCCTAGGATCGTGAAGGCATTGGCTAGAGCAGAGTTTGTGAGCCATGGAACTTCCTGCAAAGCCCTAGACCATGATGTTTTAAAATAGAGAGACTCGTATTGGATCATATGCCCCCCCACCAAACAAACAAAATAAACAAACAACAACAACAACAACAACAAAAACAAGGTCAGGTTTTACTATCCAAGCTGAACTAGGTGCAATTTGATTTTTTTTTTTTTGGTACCGGGGATGGAACCCAGGGGCGTTCTACCTCCAAGCTACACCCCTGGCCCTATTTTTTATCCTTTATTTTGAAACTGGGTCTCACGAAGTTGCAGAGGGCCTCACTAAGTAGCTGAGGCTGGCCGCAAACCCGGATCCTCCGGTCTCAGCCTCCCAAAGTACTGGGATTATAAGCGTTCACCACCACGCCCGGCCGCAATTTGATTTTTTTAAATAAAAATGTGTAAAGTTTCTTTTTCTTCAATATCTATGAGAAAATTAATAACTATTGTTCCTAATAATGGACCAAACCAGAATGTGTTGACAAATTTAATGATACTTTTGAGATACCATTAAGCAGTGTATTATGTATTCTTTATTTTTAGACAGATTGTTTTGATGTTATTAATATTTTTTCTAAATAGTTGAAAATACAAAAAATATACTGTGACTGAAACTTCTCTTAAAATCAATCCAGAGTGCGGTGGTGCATGCCTGTAATCACAGTACATGGGAGACTAAGACAGGAGGATCACAGGTTGAAAGCCAGCCTCAAAAACTTAGCGAGACCCTGCTTCAAAAAAAAATATATATAAAATAAGGCTGAAGGTGTAGCTGAGAGGTAGGATGCCCCTGTACAAAAAAAAAAAAGGCAATTAAGAAAAAAAAAAAAGAAAAAAAATCCCCTGGTAAGAATATAAATGAAGCCCTTGTGCTAAGTCTCTAGAAGATGTCTAAGTCTAAAACCAAAATGACATTTGTGAAGTTGGATTAAAAAAAAATCTAATTCAACAGCCACAGGGAAAATATCATTAGGTGAGAAAATTTTTGTGTAAATTTGCAAATTCTTAGAGCTAATGTCTACACTATTGGAAAAGTTCGATCACATGCACATTATACTGCTCTATGTTTTCATTTCCTGACTGGGAGTGGAAATTATTCTCATCAAACTAAGTCATATAGGGAACACAGTCCCAGGGAATCTAAATCCAGATCCTTATAGCAGAAATGTCTTCCTAATGTGAGAACAAATATAAGAGAAGTAGATGAGTAATACGTGCTTCTAGAGGAAATTGGGAACACTAGGATAAGTTAAATTTTGCTCTGTTAAACTCAGTAAAGATAGTAAAAAAGATAGCAGAAAGTTTTGAAAGATAGTAGAAAAGCCACTTTTTATGGCTTGAGTTTTCATAGCAGGTTTATCATTGTCATTTTGCATAATTATTTTTCAAAGTTTAGCTAATAGAAAAATTATCAGCAATCGCTAATTTCTAAAATAAAAATGGCCATTTTTAAGTTAACGGAAGTATAAATTCAACGATTAAATTAGTAATAGTGACAATATACATTTGTAATTACAGGATGTATTGCATTCTAAGCCCTACCAATTTTACATACACACACACACGCACGCACACACACACACACACACACACACACATACACACACACACACACTCACTTATCATATTTCACATACGCGTTAAAGGCCTCAGGAACTCAGTAATACTCACAATATCCACACTCATTCATTTGGAGCCCAAAGTAATAATGCTCACAGCGCCTTTCTGAGCCAAGTTTGCACAAAGTAATAGTAATGTTTTTAAAAGGTAAAATAGAATTCATGTAGGAATGAGGACAATGGCAGCACGGCTAATAAAGATTCATATCAAACTGAGATTTAGAGGGTAAATTTTAGTGGGGGGACACAATGTCACAGAACTCAAAACTTCTACGGAGCCCTGCTCTCATGCATATTGAAAACATTTTGTTTTTATTGCAAAGGTCAGCCTCTAAGTTCAGCCCTCATATAAATGGAAACTTTGGAAAGGGTACTTATTTAAGAAAGGTGTGAATGTGTGCTCTTGGGAGGAATAATCTTCTTATATGATTATATAAGATTTGGGATGGATTGTCGCATTCTATTTCATAAAAATACTAGCTGCGAAATAATTATTAATGAGTCACATTTGGTGAGAAAACTAGCAAATGGTTTTCCATGTATATAATGGTGGAGATGCAAATTATATTGTAGCATCTTATATTGTACATATCATTCTTTATATATGCATGCATACTTATGAACTATGAAATTAACAAACTAACATATAGATATTCACTAACTGATATTCAGTTATGTTAATACATAGTTTATCATAGAAATGTGAAAGTAAGAAGAATTCTGTCACAGTGGTTTTCTTATTTGTTTAGCTCAAAAAAGACTGACCTATAATTCAGGGGCCTTTAATTGCCTGTTGAAGGTTATAGTTAGTGCCTAGAAGAAAATAAATTCCTGATATAAATCTAAATCTTAAAAATGGTAACAGGTATCATAGCAATAAACACTATTACAAAGAAACATTTGGTCTCAAAAATGCCTGCAATTTTGGTCTTAGAAGTTGATAGAAAGAACAATGTTTTGTTACCTTGGTTACAGCACATTCTGTACAATATGCCTTCTTGGTCTCTGAAGGGAATTTATGTACGTATGTGTGTGATTGTGGGAAGTAGTAGTACAGAGAAGTTGATATATTCTTACAGATTTTTTTTGTTCTGTTACTAAGTAGTTTTTGGGTCAAGTTTCTTTCGTCAATAAAATTAAAATTACTTATGTAAACATCACTCCTCCATATAAAACAGTCCCTAGACATACCTCTGTGCATTTCTTGGTTACTTCAAACACACAGGCTTTCTGCTTTGGAAAAGGAAATAACAGGGAGTTTTGTGGTTAGCATTAACTTTGACAGTGGCTCAACGTGCTTTTATCCACAGCTGTGGGCTATGAGAAGTACCAGCAGTGAACTAGGAAAGAAGAAACTTTGGAGTCATTTCCGCTTTACCTTCCTTCTTCATCTTGGAAACAGGGAGAAGTGAGTCATCCCTGTGTGACAGTGAGGAGATAGAAGTGATGAAGTGTAAAAGGAGTCAGAGTCTCGAATTCCTTTTCTTCTACCACTGCTACTTCCTTGGGAGAAGGGAAACTTACATCCTGGCTGCGTTTGCCAAGAGGGGTGCCACGTTGAGGAAGTGGCCAGTGAACGCATCTTGAGCATGAGCTCCCATCAGTCTTTATCTCCATCCACCTGGTACACTGTGCAATCCTCTCTACTGTGCAAGGAAGTGGGAACGCTGTTCTGTTTCTTGGGCTACTTTCCATACCTCTTCATCTGTCATCCTAGAAGGGCTTGAAGGTTATCTGATTCAGGGAAATAGGTAACAGAAATTATTATCTATACTATAGTAATTTGCCTCCCTGTATTTCTTTAGTTACAGAATTCTGAATCCTACTGAAGTGTGACTGAATTATTGAGCACCCTGTAAGAGGACCATACTCTTCTGCTTTCCTTGCAGCTAGATGTGGCTATGACCAAGTTCTGGACTATAGGATTTGAGCGGAAGTGACAAATGTCACTCCTGGGTCATGTCCTTCAAGGAAGGGATTGTACCTCGTTGCCCTTTTCCCTCTCTGCTCATGAGAACTAAGGCAGGATGGCCAGAGAAGAGTGAAAGACCTTGAAGTAGAAGCCTTGTGTTGAAGATAGCAGAGCAAGTCGAAGAGTCCTGGGTTCCTGGTGGCTGTCAGATCTCCTTCCATGTCCCAGAAAACTATGTACAAACTCTTCATGGGAAAGAAACGAACTTCTAATTTAACTAATGCACTGTTATGTTGGGTCTGTATGTTACAGGTGTGGAGCTGAGATATCCTCCAAACTTAGAAATAGCTGTATCAAACTTCAGTGTACCTAAGAATCATCTAGGGATCACATTAAAATGCAGATTCTGATTCAGGGAGTATGATGGATAAATTTTATGTGTCAGCTTGACTAGACTACAGTGCTGTTGTATTTGGTTCAGTGTAGTCCAGATGTTGCTATGAAGATATTCTGTAGATGTGATTAACATCTACAATCAGTTGACTTTAAGTGAAGAATTTATCATTAATAATATGGGTAGACCTCATCCATTCTATCAAATGCCTTTGTAAAATAGAAAACAAGAGCTCCTAGAGATGTAGGAATTTTGTGTCAGGACTCTAAAATAGAAATCCTGTCTGAGTTTCCATTTTTCTGGCCTTTCTTATGGATTGGAGGCTTGCCAGACAATTCCTTAAAATAAAACTACACACACACACACACACACACCCCTATATATACGCATGTATTCTATTGATTCTATTTCTTTGGAAAACCCTAAGTAATACGGTGAGTCTGGAGCAGGTCTTAAGATTCTAAATTTTGAATTAGTTCCTGCTACTGCTGGTCTAAGCTCTATGCTTTATACGGTAAGATTATAGACAATGGGTAATCAGGACAAATGTGTCTAGACTTTGACAAAACTTTGCTGCGAAACCTTAGGAAAGTCATTAATTGCATAAATCTCATGTCCTATTGTATGATGTGAGAATGTTGGACTCAATGGCCTCTGAGACCCAGTCTCTACTACACTGTTACTCTGAGATGTTAACCCTCCAGTCCAGAGTCCCTGCGGTGAGAAGACAAGCTGGAGCTAGAACTGGTGGCCACACAGACAGACGCTAGTGACTTGTGAAAGTGTTGGCCAGCATGCCTGGCTTCTTGGATGGCTGGCACTTGTTTTCCATGATTTTCTTCCAGTTGGACACTTATAATTTTGTGGGTGGCAATGTCTTGCAGAAACTTGATACCTGAGGCAAAATAAAACTATCTGTACCCCAGTTGGTTTGGGAGAGAAAGCTAAGAACTTGATCTCCTCTTTTCCCCAGGGACCCATTTCCTAGAGCAAGTCTAGCGACCTGAAGCAACTTGTTTGTGTTATTACCTTACTTATTACACATACCATGTGTGTTATGATGACTGTAGAATAGTCCTCCACATCAGAGAAAAACACTAATGGGCTTCTTATTTACTTCCCAAACCTGGACACTAAGCTTGGATTTGTTAAATTTTAATAATATCATGATTATTTCGTTTATTCTTTAAGAACAAGAGCAGAATCCTTAACATAATCTTTAATGTGGTGCTTCTATTAGAATACTCTTGTTCCCTATAAACAAGCCTGTTTTAGAATACAGATGTTCCTCTGACAGTATGATCTATTCTTGCCTGTCAGCTTTGTTTTCTAGATTTGATGAAGGAAATAGTTCAAATAATGCTATGTACATATACAAGATTACCAACACTAATCTCAGTACCATGTTTGGGGAGGGGGAGCGGAGTGGGATCCGGAGGGAAATACACCAACTGCTGTGTGCCTGTATGTTTCTATCACTCTGAACCTGTTTGTGATATGTACATATAATGCACCCATAAAAGTATATTAAAAAATTACAACACACTATAACACACGATGTACATACACAAACCTATAAGACTCAATCACTATCCGGAGCATGAAAGGAAGGGAAGGGGGAGGGAATAGGGTGGGATTGGAGGGAGGGCTAAATGAGCAATGTGTGCATGTATGATGTTCATACCCTGATATATATCAAAATGTATAATTACAATGCACCAATAAATGAACATAAAAAAATTACAACTTGAAAAAGAGGGTTGTGGTTATCCTTTGGAACCACAGCCCAAAATGGAGCTGTGGTCATTCTTTAATGGTGGAATCTGTTCCATCTCTAATATAGAATATTTCATTTTAAAATAGACACATTGTTGTCATTATTATTTTTAAACATGATCTTGCTAAGTTGCTGAGAGTCTAAGTTGCTGAGGTTGGCCTCGAACCTGTGATCCTTCTCTCTCAGCCTCCCAAGTACTGGGATTGCAAGCATGTGCCACCATATCTGGCAAAATAGGTACATTCAAATGTACAATGAAGTCCATTAGCCATACAAATGATCTTTATTTAGGGATTGTGATTCATTTACTCTCCCCCTGTCTTAGTGCCCATTATAATATGGCATAAAAATGGGTTTGCTCCATTGTACAAAATACTAATTGGTTGTTTACAAATTGTGCTTTGGCTAGGCTTATATCACCAAACTAGAAAAGGCATGATGTTCTCGGAACATATAATCTCATTTGAAATAAAGTTATATAAATATATATGTCTGATAAGTAGATTTCTTAACTTTTATCTGAAACACTGCAGGATGTTCGTAGTCATGCCAGTGTGAGGGTGTGTACCTATGTGCACACTTGCTGTGTGTATGTTTAAGTGCATGCACATATGTGTTACTGAGGATGGGGGGGTGGAAAGAAAGCCAATTTCTTAGCATGTGAATTTGCTTCTTAGCATGTGAATTTGAAGGCAATCAAGAGATTTAAATCATTTTCTTATTTTCCAGTATTAAGCACTTTTTTTTTGTCTCCTTCCCCACCTCCATCAAAATATCTTTAGGAAATTCTACTAGCAGAATAGAAGTTACTCCTTTTTATGTCTAAAGGACAAAGCTGCTACAAAACAAAACAAAACAAAACAAAATCCCTCCCTTCCTGAAATAAAATAGAAGAGGCATGAAGGGCAGAAGACTAGAATTCAGAACCTGTTGTTGCCTATGGTTGAAGTACTTTTCTTCCCCACATTTGGGGGTGGGGTAGAAAAAGAAGTAGGGGAATTGTGGGCACTGTGAGGTCTGGCCATGAGGCCTTGCTGCAGGAGGAACAAGAACAAAGGAATGAAGAAAGTGAAACGCCTCCTGACCCCTGACCATTGCCCTGCCCTGAGATGGCCTGCTATTAGCACACCAACCAGCAGCGTACACAACTCCTCCTGTACACCCTTCCCTTCCTCATCCCATAAAAATCCCCTAGCCTGTAAGGAGGTGGGCTCCTGACACTTGTGGACTCTCTCTCCCTGTCAGTTGCCTCCTTCCAGGTTTTATTCCTAAATAAAATCTGTTCCTTGCTGTCGAGCTGTGCTCTCTTTGTCCCCATATAACCCTACAGGAATAAGGTAAAAAACAAAAAACTGTGAGTGTAAAAAAAACTTGCACTTTTCTTTATTTGAGTCTATTTAATTCAATTTTAAACTGTCTCTGGAAAGAAAAACAGTATAGAACACTTAAAAGAGACAGAACATGGTATCAGTGTATTCTACTCTATGCATGCCATATTAATAGAGGATTGTTTGCTCTAAAGGAGGTTGACATAACCTTTTGTGAACTATCAATGATTTATTAGAAATCTTGACATTTTTCTAGTCTCTAAAAACAAACAGCATCTTTCATAGTGTGACAGAACACACTGTGGCCATCTGATTTGCAGTTGCTTGGGTGTGAAGCTTTTAATATTATTTTTATTTTTAAATTAATTTTACAAAGCATTGGGGATTGAGTGACTGTCAAAAAAACACACACACACACACACACATACATCTAGCATGTATTTGTTGTGTTTCTCCTGACATGATTTTCATTTGTTGAGGAATGGCAATTGAAATCAGACTTTGAGAACTTTAGTTTAGCTTAGACATATACCTTATCGCAAATATATCAGAATGAGTTGTGTGGTTTTAAATTGGTCAGAGCAGTGTTAAGTGATTTGCATAAGGAATTAACTTCATTTGGTGACTGAATTTATACTCATTCACTCTTGCTTGCTTCATTCCTATCACAGTGTTAGTCTACTCAGAGTGTGGGATCAGCTGCTTATCGTTGGCCCTCTATCGCATCCTGACAATATAATAGACCTATTCTGCAGTTTATTCACAATGTCTGGTATGTCTCCAGCAGTTTACCAGATGGATCTCTAGTCAGTCGCCTCTCAAACTCTTTATTAAATATTTATAGAGCCAGATTGCAAATAGGCCCAGCTTTGCCCCTGAGTTATGTGCACAGATCTCTGGACCAGGGAAGATCAACTTGGTCAGTTCAGGGAGGAGAGGCAGAATATTTTCTCCAAGAATTTTTGGAAGCACATTGAGTAATTGCCTTACTCCTGGTACTGAGATCATGAGTACTCCAGCAGCATTCTGTATAGTAAACAGAATGCTACCTTGAAAATGGAAAGCTGTTATCAGTGTAGGAAGACAAAGATGTCCACCAGGTTTATGAGTAAATTTGAATATTTAGAGCCAGGTTTATCACTCCATGAGAAAACATGGAAATGAATAATGGCAACTTTTGCTTAAGAAGTACATAATAGTACATACGTATGTGTGTATGTGTGTGTGTGTGTGTGTGTGTGTGTGTGTGTTGTCAGGATAAAGTATTAATGAGATGAGTGTTCTTAAGCAAATAGATTCAGAAATTTAGAAAACAGTCAAAATGTCAATTGTTGGACTTGGAGAGGAAGGTGTTATGATGAAGAAGCTACAGTTGTCCAAGTCTACCAAATTATGGGAGGAAGGGGTGCTGAGGAGGCCATCTGGGCAGAGAGAAGTCCTGATTGTCTCACAGGTGCCATCCTCTGCAGACTGAATGGTGGTCGAGGTAAGAGTACAAGCGATGGTCATCTGGTTGTAGATCTGAAAGAGGAGACACTTGGATTCCCAGAGTGCTATAGGGCTTCTAGAATAAGTGCCAAGACCACAGTGCTTACATTGTGTTTATGAATTACACGATCCCCAGGCTAGAGTAGACCTTCTGAGTGTTTTGTCCATCTCTTCGAAATTGTCCCAGACTTAGTCTCTAATCCAGGGAAATGTCACTGTGCCAGATCATAACCACATAGGCACTTTTAATGCTGCCAGATGAGTATAAACTCCAACCTTTAAAAATTTTTATTTCAGTGGTTCCAGGAGAATCTTCCAAGTATTCTTATTTAAAATTATAAGTGATAGTGTTAATTTCAAAGCATCAAAAACCATGAAATGTCCTTTTCATTTAGATAACTCCTTGAATTACAGCAAGTAATAACAATAAATATGCTTTGTGGAAAATAATCCTTGCTATTATAAATGCTGAACTTGATGCTTCTTCTTGAGCCAACAATGCTACTAGCTGTTCTTCCATGCTGAAAAGAATCTTCTTTTGTTTCCAGTTCTAATGGCGTAGCTATTTGTCACCAGCATTCTAAGTTATCCAGGGTACTCTATTAAGAGCTGTAGAAAGATTATAGAAGAAATAGATTCTTGACCTGTCCTTGTATTTGGGGTAGTTCATAATTTGGTAATAGCAGAGGGGAGAGGAGATATAAATGGAAAGCCTTAAGAACATTTCCTTAGAAAGCTGAGTTTGGCATAGCTAAGGGCACATATACAATACATGAATGATTAGGAGCAGATAGGGTTAACGTTCCTTATTTTCTCAGTGCCAAGCACATTTTTGTCTCCTTCTCCAACTCCAACAAAATAGCCTTAGCAGATTTTTCTAATAGATGCTTTTCCTTTTTATGTCTAAAGGGCAAGGCTGCTAAAAAAAAAAAAAAAAACAACAGAGGAAAGGAGAGTACAAGACCAGGATGTGCTGATGTTCCTAAAGTTCTGCAAATGTGGACTGAGTTCACTGTATGGCATAAGGTAGAAACAAATGAGTATTTGCTGTTGATGGGTAAGGTAGCACCCCAACTCAGGTACTGTGGGTCAGAGTGGGTGTTAATTCTGTCTGCTACCATGGAAATGATTTAAGCAGCTGCATGTGCAGGGTTAAAAAGTCGCTCAAGCACACCTACAGGAAATGATATAGTTTGAGGAAAAGGTCTGGGTGAAACGTTAGTAATGTAGCACCATACCTGTGTTGACAACACAGTTCAGAAAGTCAGAAGCTAAGGTTGCTCTAAAGACACCTGCAGGATTTCAGGGTTCCTTCACTCTAGGGGGTGAGAGGACAGGTGCGTGCTGTTCTATGCCTCTCTCTCTCCCCAGAGTGGGAACAATAGCAAGACCAGCTGCATCATCTAGCATCTAGGATGCCTTCTAGAACCTAACTGTGAGGATGCCTGGCCATATTTATTCATCGGAAGAAATGTCTTTGTGAATAATCTAGTAATAAGGGTGTGTGGCAGACTGATGCTAGACCTTGTCTTTACTCTCTGAAAGGACATCAAACAGTGCACGAAGCTAAAATATATGGCATTTGTAGAATTTTATGTGAATTCTCAGAGGTGGAAGAAATGAAGATTATCCCATCTGCCCACATGAGCTGTGTGGGAGTAATGCAAAGATACAGAATATCTATTGAAATCTTCAAAAGGAAAAGCACTAGAAAGTATGGTCATATTTTAGAATTTGTTCTGGGATTACTTTGGGTTTTTATTTATCTTTTCCCAAACATCGCCTCATTACAGAGCAAGTTTTTGGACCTGACTTTGAAACAGAGATGATATTTTTCTGTTACATAGTAAGAAGACTACTGTGGGAAGTCAACTTTATTGTCCACAAAATCAAAGTAATAAAATTCAAAAAGTGTTTTCTTTTCTTGAGCTGTTAAAATTCATAACTTCAAAAAAAATCTACATTTTTTATTTTGCTTCTTTTAGAGTTCACCAAATAAGACAGACTGAGCTGGGCCATTACCGTTCTCATCAGTTTAGATTTATATGTTGCATACATTGAAATGAACATCTGGACAGTTAGAGAATGCATTTCATTTGAAAGCCCTTGTAGCATATTTTTTCCCCATATTTAGAGCATCTCTTTGGAAAACAACATAAGTACGAAAACAACATACAGCCAACTAGAAACATTTTTAAAAGCAAAATTATTAGAAATGGCATTATTGAGTATTTTTATTGCATGCAATAAAGGTATAAGTCAGATCATAAAGCACCACATACAAATAAAATCTATTGACTCTTTGGGCTTTAGCTTGCATCCAGAGAGCCAGTGAACTTGAACTCATATGTGACTTTCAAGGCAACTAGCTGTGACCACAGTTTCTACTGTCTCTCAGGTCCAAGAGATTTTCAGCCTGGATAGAGACATTTGAGCCAGGTGCTTTATGTAGTGGGATTGGTGACTCATTGTGTGACATTTAACAATGTGAGTCAGAATTAAATGAATGTCTCAGTATTATAGTTGGGGAGCTAATGGAAGGGCTACCTCTCCAATGAGTCACTGAACATAGATCCTGCTCTGGGGCACTTGCTAAAGATTGTGCAATGTTTTTCACAAGCAGCTAAGATGATAACCTTGATGTTCTGCCCTTTCTAGGTTCAGATGATCAAGCTACTCATCTCTGTCCCCAAAATAGATGTGAGCTACAAAACCACCTTTTATCTTCATTAATTTTTTTTCTGCTTGTGTGCTTGCCCTATTCATTACATGTGAAAAACACGATTATTATATTTTAACTCTTAATGCATTCTATTAGAGGTAAACTGCACTTGCTACTTTTAACCCCTCTTCCTTCCAAAAACATTTGAGACTGTGTATAAAAGATACCAAATAATTCAAGAAAGGACAAATGAATGTGACTATGGGCTCTGCTAGGTCAAGAATGAATTTATAGGCTAAAGATAGCTTCTGAAACTAAGCATCATATTTGGCTGTGAGCTTCCTGAAAATTATTTTCAACATGTATCATTTTGCCTTTTCTGTAAATGTCAGTGTCTGCATTAGTATAGTCTATTCTAGAATGTAAGCTTAAGAGAGGCTGGCACCACTGCTCAGCGTGATTTATCAATCAGACTGCAAGTTTTTTGTTTTTTTTTGATGGTCAGAATGTAATGCGAGAGCAGAGGGGTAGGGTGAGATTTCAAAGGAAGAGAGAAGCAAATCATTTGTCCCTGTCCTCAACGAGGTTACTGGTTACTTAGATAAAATGAGTCATACACTTGAGAGGTCTCTTACCGTAAAACACGTAAGGTAATTAATGTTGATAGAATCACAACTAGGGAGACCAATGTGGGGAAATATAGTTCTTAATAATTGTATGGCCTGATATTTTGTCTGTCTAAAGAGAGGCAGGAGGAAAGTTTTCAAGGGAAGACTTTCACTCCTATAGCTGGCTGCATGGCCACCCCACGTCAGCGATCATAGACATGGCCCAGGACAGTCTCTTGTGACCAGGGTGACAGAGGCACTGCCTTATTGGGTGTTAAGACTAGGTTCTTCTTAACCTGTGTAAGTTTGGAATTAAAATTAAAAAGAAAAAAGAAAGGAGCCAGGCATGGTGACATACACCTGTAATCCCAGTAATTGGGAGGCTGAGACGGGAGGATCACAGGTTCACGGCCAGGGCCAGCCTTAGCAACTCCGTGAAGCCCTCTGCAAAATAGGGCTGGGGGTGTAGCTCAGAGGTAGAATACCTCTGGGTTCAATTTCCAGTACCACAAAAAATAAATAAAAAGAAAAGAAAAAAAGGAAGAAGAAGGCAAAAGAATGAAAGGAAAAGAAGGATGAAAGGAAGCTAGAGAGGAAGAAGGGAAGACAGGGAATATAGAGACAAAGAGGAGAAAGAAGGGAGAAGAGCTATTAACCAACTTCATAGGCCTCTTATACCAAAGTGAAAATCATTTAGGTAAATCTTTTGTGTCTTCTTTTTCTTTTCTTACACTTAATTATTTCTTACACTTAACAGAGTTAGAGGTTGTTAGGTTTCAGGGAGTGATAATCACATATATCTCTTCTGTGTTTCAGGAAGCAATTTTTGAAAGTAGACAATGGAGTCAGGCAGATAGAGAAAAATTACTAGGCTTATTGCTGTTGAAGTGGCATAAATATCTAGCCAAGCTGGGCTTTCCATCATTTCCCCAAGCCAGAATGATAGGACCCAACCGAGTGACTATACTAGTCTATGGAGGAGATATACTTGCCCAGATTGGCTGCTTTATATCCCCACCAAATCTGGGATAGAAAGACACCGGTCTCCGGATCCATCTCTACCAGCTAGGCCTGGCCCAGATCCAAGTGGGCCTACTATGTGGAAGCAGGATTTCCAGAAGGCATGGCTTCATAAGAGGACCAACCCACAAATGGGAAATGGGAGGGGCTGTACCACCTGTGTTCTTGCAATCCAATCCCAAGCAAGTCACATTTCCCACCTTGACGAGGGGGAAGAATGAAGCTATAGGGCAGAGATACTTCTGAGTGGGGTAGTTGTCATCCTTGCCTGTCCAGTAGGATCACATGGAAGGCAAACATATCCCCCTACACCCCGCTCCACACATGAGCCTGGGTTCCACATGTGTAGCTAGGGTAGATCAACAGAGCAGGGACATGAGCTCCCCAACTACAGGCCTTACTGAGTTTGTAGCAGTTGGCTTGGTATGCAGCAGAGGATCCATGGATGTTTGTTGGATGACTTGCTGAAGAATGTATTGACTGTTACCCATCCACAGGTGAAGTTCTCCACATTGAACTCATGTCATATGATAGGGGAATGATATTCCCCTCACCTGTGACCTAAGGTTTTTCATTGCAAGATCCCACTTTTAGAAGCTTCTACCTTGATCCAACTCCTTAGGGCTTGATTGGGCTGGCAAGGGGGCTTTAGTATTTAATGGGAGTTACTCTACATAAAGCAGAGGGGAAAGACTGGCAATCTGTGGGAAAGGGAGAGAGAAAAAGAAAGTGGCCAAGGGGTAAGGCAAGAGAAGGGCAGCTTTTGTGTTGGGAGATATGACCTCCTATCTCGGGACCATCCAAATCTTCACCAAAGTCTACAATGCCCAGTAACACTTCTTTATGGCAAATTTCTTGTGGATTTTAGTGAAAAGGCTGAGTTCTGAATTTGGGGGCCAAGGAGCTAAAATAGCCTTATTACATTAAGGCAGAAATGACTGGGATTAGGTTGTATAAGAATTCAGAATGCTTCAGTCCACAACCCTATTGATATGTAAACACAGAATCTATAGACTCTTCTAAACATGAATTTTTCTACAGAGACTGTTAATATAACTATCTACCTTATCCAGAAGTAGGCTTATTCCTCAGGGGCCTGGTTAGTATAGCATTCCATCAGAAATACAATAATAAGGCAATAAAGTTACCAGAATTTCCATTTTAAAATATGGCATTTTAATCCTTGAAGCATGAATAGAAATGGAATAATACTCAAACTTTTTATCAATTTTCACAAGTTATAATGGATATTCCAATTATTTTGTGTAAATTACATTACCAATTCTAAAAGTTGCATAAATTTTTAAATTTCTGGAAGGAAAAGTGTTATAATTTGACTTGCAAATATTTTTAGCAAACAAAACAAGCTTTAGTAGTTGACAAAAATGGGTATAGAATGTATACAAATATAAAGTGTTATTTAACATACTGGGATAGTTAAATCTTCTGTGAAGCTGAGAGATTTGTGCATGCAAGAAAATACCAATTTAGCTATTGTTTGCAAACTTTGTAGTAGCTACAAACATAAATGTGTCTCTTCCATTTGTTTTTCCACAGCTTAGAATGCCTTCATTTCATCCATCCTTCATCATTACAACCAGCTTCTCTCTAGTACCCAAGATCAATCCAAACTCGATCTCTTAAAATACTCTCCTATTTAAAACACACAGACATACAGACACACACACACACATGCACACACGCACACACACACACACACACACACACACACACACACACATACACACACACAGAGGATCTAATGGCTTTTCCTAAGCACGACATTCAAATGTTATGTTTTCTGAGTGCTAGTATGATTCAGAATGTCTTTTTTTTATTATCATCATAACTGAGATTTGGCTCAAAGTTTGTTGAAGTTTGTTCATGTACAGATCCAAAATGGAAAATGGAAATCATGTGATATGACCTTGCTCTTCCATTTGCCACCAAACTTCACATGAAGTTTTTGTAATCAACTTTTATTTTGCTATTCATACACTTCTCTAAAGATATATTTACTTATATATTTTTATTTTCTGTTTTTTGTTTTGTGGGACTAGGGATTGAACCCATGGGCTCTCTATGTCTGAGCCACACCCCCAGCTGTATTTTATTTTTTGTTTTGAAATAGGATCTTGCTAAGTTGCTGAAGCTGGCCTCCAACCTGGGATCCTCCTGTCTCAGCCTCCCAAGTACTGGGATTATCAGTGTGAGCCACCACACCTAGTGTATTTTTTTAAAATGCTGAAACTACCATTACATAAGTCTTATAATTTATTGTCTGTTGAATAAAGTGATTTTTAAAAACTTACTCTTGCTTTTCAGCTTTTAACATGAACTATATTCTTTGATATTTATTGTGTAAGTCTGTGTCCACGCTGTCCATATGGTTTGTTTAGCTAAATTTGATCATGGACTCTCTTATTTATGCTTTAAAGACCTATACTTTTTTATTTGCTGATTTCACATGCTGATTCCATACCATGCTTCATACTCTCTCTTATTATGTTGTAAAGGTTTCTCCATTATTCAGTGAAATAATAGCAATTGAAATGTTGTATAGAGACAAGAGATGAGGTTTCATCTAATTAAAGAAAAATAATGATCTAGATAATGCATTGAAAGGTGGGGTAGGGTGGGGGGGATATTGCTGTGGATAGCCCTAACAGATAAGAGGAAGAGTTAGGTTTGATTTAAGAAGAAAAGTTAAGGTCAGAATGTTTATTTTGAGTGATATTAGAAAATGAGGAAAATTAGTGGAATTTATTCTTATGCATTTTGTGACTCAGAAGAAATACTAGGTTGCCATGATTTTTAGTTTCTCAGTTCGTGGCCATGGTTGGGTTTACACAGCCTCATCATCAGCACTGGTCCTCTGGAGTCAGCAAATACATTGCAGGCAGCTATCCGTGGGGCCTGAGCCTTCCCTTAGCATCTTTTGTCCTGCCTAGCAAGGGCCACGCTCACGGGGCAGGGAGGGAATGGACCGGGAAGATCTGAATAGGTGGCTATACCCTTTGAATTTGGGGGCTGATAAAATAATTGTTACCTTCATGCTACATGTACTTTCTCCTTCCTTTTCCTGATTTTAAGATGGTTGAACAGTCGTTTTTCCTGTGGCATAACTGGTTACATTTTCCAATGAGCCTTGTAGCTCTTGTTTTTGAGGAAAAAAAAAACCCACTGGGATATATGCAAAAGCTCCTCGGGTGAATAATCTGAATTGTAGAAAGGATCCACTGCCTTCTTTCTCAGCAGTGATTTTCCATCTGAGTGGCTCCTGGGTAGTTAGTGCATAAAGCTATGTTGGTGCTGGCTGGGTGCAAATTGCTTTCATCTGAAGATTCCTGCCTTGTACCATTACCTGCCTACAGCAAAACAGGCCCCTCCAGTAGTGAAGCCTCTTTAACCAAATATCAAACAAATTAACCTTTTAGTGTGTTCCTAGGAGCCTCTCAAGAGAAGGAACACTCCAGTGACATCACTGGTGGCAAAGGTTGGCCGAAAAGTAAAATGAAATCATCTGGCCAGGCAGGCCCTGCGGGAGAATCAAGCCCGGTAATTAGATTGAAGGCTCCTAGGAAACGCAGCCCTGTTGCAGGCGGAGCGTTTGCAGCAGCTAATTGGAGGAAGCTTTCGCATCAGCGCAGCGCCTCACTCCAGCCTTGAAAATAGCCGTAATGATGGATGGTGATTGAGTCAGTCCCTAATTTTAGCAACCTAGGCTGAGCATGAATTACATGACGAACATGCACTTGAGTTCGTCCTAGCTCTACTTTGGACCCCTGGAAAGTTCCAGTCAGACTGGCTGATGTTGGGGGTGTTTCCTGAGAGTCGCTGGGCTCCGGGTGGCCCTGTGTGGCCGGTGGATGGTGGCAGTTTGGCCCTGCTGATTCCCTCAGTTTTAACTGGGGATCTTCCCGCCTTGTCCTCTGATGAGTGTCTCCCTGCCTCTCTCCCCCACTCTTTCGCTTTTAGTGTGGAGTTGTTCTGAATCATTTGGCGAATTAGTGAAAATGAAATCGAGTTATTTAGGCAAATAAGCTGAGATCATCCTCCTCCTTGCTGTTGTGACTCGAACCAGGAATAACATGAGGTTGGAGGAGCTAAAAGGCGAGCGGAGAAGGCACCTTATCTTGCCTTACGCTTGAGCTTTTATGCTTCAGGGTTTCCTTAGGTTTTGAAGTAGCTGTCAGTCTGTGAGTGACAGTGGATGCGAAGGTAACTGAGCACTCAGAGCCCACCACCTACTACCCGTGCGACAAAGGCACAGTATTCAGCCTCTCTAAGCCTCCATTCTTCATCTATCAAAGTCAAAGTGGCGGAGCAGCCCCTGGCTCATAACCTGCACTCAGAAGCATCAGCTATTATTCTTGGCAAATAGTGGAAGGTGAAGCCAGGCATGGTGGTGCACACCTGTAATCCCAGTACTTGGGAGGCTGAGATAGGAGAATCGCAGGTTGGAGGACAGCCTCTACAGCATAGTGGGACTCTTAGAAACCTTGCAAGACCCTGTTTCAAAACAATAAATAATAAATAAATAAATAAATAAATAAATAAAACGGGCTGGGGGTGTAGCTCAGAGGTAGAATGCACCAATTTGGTAGTCAGATTATAACAACATTAACAAAAACAGCTAAGAGTGTTGTACACTTACTGTATGCCAAGGATTGTGCTAAGCACATTGTGTGGTGATGCCATTAAAAACTCACCCCGGCTTGCTCTAGGCTCACTGCTCAGGTGGAGAAACTGAGGCATCTGGGTGACATCATGAAGACACTGACACTATAAAGAATTATTCATTAAAGACTCATAGATAAGCACTCTACGAAGAGGCTCATCTCACAGGAACGTACGTAATGATAATGAGTCATCCGTTTTCAGCACATCCACTAAAGCTCTCTGAAAACAAAACCCTCCTCTTGAGCTCACATTAAATCTGTTTATTTCTCATATCGAGATTGCTTTTACATTCTGCACCAGCTAATCTCTGGTCCTATTTCAAATCAGAATCTGGATATTATTTACCATCTGCCTCTACGGGATGCACTTGCCAAGTCCCTTAATTTGCTATAATTGGCAGGTTTTCAGTGTACATAATTTATATCAAAAAAAGCTACCCTGAAAAAGAAGATTAATTAAATCGTTTCTTCTGGGTCCCTAAAAGTGCAGTGGTTTCCAAGAGGATGACTTTAAGGCCTTAAGGTCTTCTGTGTGTATATGCTGTCACAGCTGAGCACATTAAAAATGTATGTTGGGTTGGTCCCTGGTGCCTCTGAGCTGGTCAGAAAGATGTCATTGGCACCTGGGTAACATCACAAATACTCACTGAATTAAACAGCTCACATTTGCATTTGAGTCTTTTGTTCCAAGCTTCCCAGACACTAGAAACTACTAGACTGCAGTGTAATTTATGGATACCTCTGTGTTGGCAATTCTGTCACTGATATGATAGGAAACAGTAGAAAAAAATACACCCAGATGTACAGAATTCTAAGTAGAGTAAGTGAGAGACCACAAACCGATTCAGACAAGCAGCACATGTGGCTAGTAAACAGGCGATTTGCAGATTTTCCCCCCTCCTTCCCTTTTTAAGCCTTCCACTAAACTCATGGTCCAAAATGGGACAATCTCTGAGGTTTTGTGGAGGTATTCTGGTCCTAGCCCAGCTTCTGGCTGATGTTGCCCTGAGAGTTTATTTCTTAATCCATGCCTATCAAATATTGGCAAATTTATTCCTCATTCTAAGAGTAGGAACTTCTGTGGGTTTTTTTTTTATACCTTTTCCTAGAGTGGTTCTCTGATTTACCAGAATGCAGGTGGATAGTGTAGTGCAGGGAAGAACATAAAGTTGTCACATTTTTTCTTTTTCCCTAGAATGTTCATCCTTCTATCCTCGTCCAGTTTTCTCCTCTTCCTTTCCATATCTCAGCTCAAATACTGCCATCCTTGCCTGCGTTCCAACTTGACCCCAGCTGATGACAGTGTCCACTTTTGTGCTTCAGAAAATAAGTATGAAGCTTAAGAAATAAGTAAAAACTGTGGGCACTTCATTTTATTGTCCTTTTGTAACCAAGGCCACCCAAAGATTAACCAGGGGTATATACTTGGCTCATCTCACTGCTTACTATTAATTAAAAGTCCTGGACTTAGTGAAGTTACATGTTCACTTGTAGTTTTTTTTTTTTTGTGTTTGTTTTGTTTTGTAGAGCTGCAAATAATTTCTGCCAAGTGGAACAAAAAACTCAAAGGTTTATGGCCCTGTAGGATATGAGGCAATTTTGTATCTGTCAATCAATCTTATGGGAGAATTGTCCCTATCTACTGAGCTTCTGAAATGGCCTTTAATCTGGTCAGACTCATTAACGAATGAGTTGAATAAAACATGTTTGTATTACATGTGGGTGGGAGTCGTGGTTTTGAGCTTCAGTAGAGAACAGCATGCTCCACACTCTTGGGAATTGACCTGTCTCCTTTCACCACTGAACACAGGCTCCTTGAAGGCGGGGACCTGGGTTGTATGACTCCGAACACTCTGTCCACAGGGCCATGCCTGATACCCGGTCACTCAGTGCGATCGTGCTCTATGAATATGTGCCTGTGAGGTTTAATTCTGTCTCATTTTGTCCCTGCACCATTGTTCCAGGTCAGTGTGAGGACACCATTGGTTGCAGAACAGCTTCTATTTTTGGAGAACATAGACACCAAGTAAGAAATGTTATGAAAGTCTTTTCTATGACTCCATGAACTCTATGCAGTGGCCTCAGCCTTAATCCCTCTTTATTACTCTTCTTTTGCTTTGCAGTATCTTTGGATTAAGGAAAGACAAAGTTACTCAACACCCAATATCCATCTGAGCCAGGACACTTTGCAAGGGCAAATAGAACTTTGAAAGACAGCTTCACTTTTTTTTTTTTTTGTAACATAGAGCCTAGTTGTCATGGCTGGTGAAGAGAATTTTTTTTTTAAGACTACTTTGACCTTTTGTCAGGAAAACAAATTCTAAATAAAGCTGTTCCATGCCTAAACTGAATTTATCAGCCTTTACTGTGTGATGCTAGACACTGAAAGTGTTTACCTGAAAGCACCAATAGACATGTAATTCAAAATTGTTTACTTCGAAGTATAGGTCTTGAAGATAAAATCAGAACCAATAAAATTATATATTATATGAGGTTACATATATCTATATCTCTATCATCTATCTATCATCTATCTATCTATATCTATCATCTCCTCAAAACTCTAGAGGCAATTTATGTTCATCTCCTCTTGTCCTTTCTTCCTCTTATATACACTGCCACAATAATACATTTTCTGTCAAAGTACTACTTTTAAATGCCTACTTTTTATTTTGCCTATATTTGGAAATATACTCATAGTTCTGAAGAGGAGTAAGGGCTCGGACAGTAGTTTTCAGAAACTCATTTGTAAACCATATCATGTAGTAGAAAAGTATACTTTAAAAATATGTTCAATGAAAATTAAGATAACTTCTCATATTTAAGAAGATAAAATAACCGGGTTAGTTAACTCAAACTCCATCAACCACCCAGAAATTATCAACAAATAAAAATGTGTGGTAGGTCATGGGCATTGGCCTTTAAAACACCACCAGGGTTGTGTTGTAGATCTGGAATGTTGCTACACTTTTTCTGTACAGAGCTATAGTAAATATTGTTGACTTCGTGAATCATAAATGTCTATATCCCAGTTATTCAACTCTGTCATTTTGGTGTAAAAGCAACCATAGGCAACATTAAGACAAATGGGTGTGGCTGTGTTTTAATCAGTAATACTTCATTTACAAAAACAGGTGGTGAGCTGGATTTGGCCCATGTACCCTGTAAACTGCTGACTCCTACTCTCCTGTCTTCATAGTTGTTTTCTTAAGTTAATTCACAGAATTAAAAAGTCACACTATTCTTGTACCTGTATTTTCATAGTTGTAAAAAAATCCACCTAAATTGTTTTGACCAGTGGAGGATAAGATACAACTGTGTGAGTCCTTTAACCCAAGAATCTAAATGCCCTTTTGAGAAAAAATAGGCATCGAAATTCTTTGAAAATATATGTTTGAAGATAAATATTGCATGCATGGAAGTGTTAAGATCAATATTAAGATCCAATCAGGATGTTAGGAAAGAGGGAATAAAATGTCTACTTTGTCCTCATTAATTCACAAAAGCTTAGCTTCAGCTTGCCTAGGACTTTAGGCTGTAAACCTATTCCAGCGGGATGTAATTTTATCCTTTCCTTCAGGGTAGTAGGATCTAAGACAGAGAAACCACCCACTTGTTGGTTCCAGGGCTGGGTGATAGGTTGACTGGTGCTTTCTTCATATTACAAGGAGAGTAAAAACCTTCAGTCATTCGCTGTAGGACATACTGAAACTTGCTGCCGCTCTCTTGCCGTTGAAACTCAGTACTCAGCTAATTAATGATTGAGTGTATTGGGATGTCCTTTGTGTCAGGGATATTTAATGCGTGTCCTTTATGCCATAGATATTTAATGCATGAATTTGAGTCTGAATTTCATGCCCAGTTCATAATGGAAAATTAAACAAACAAATGAAAAGAATAAAACACAAACAAACTGGCTGTCCAAAGCTTCTGTCCCAGCCCCAGAAGCTGAGATGATGGAAAACTATCAATGAATATGTTCTAAAATATGGTGGTTTGGACAGAAGAAATATTTTTCCCTCACACTGAATTCCATTGTTTGTGTTAATCAAAAGGCATTTGGTTGCCAATTTCAAGTTCATTTTAATACAGATATTCCTGTTTCTGCCCCTGCCTGAATCCAGGAATTTAACTAATTTAAAGTCTTGCCTTTGTTCTTATCTCTGCTCTTATCTTTAGCTCTGTGGTTGCAGCTAAGAAGTTGGTACAAATCCCACCACAGGGGTCTTTGTAATGCAAGGTTTCCATGGGCTCCTGGCACTGCTAAGGAACTGGGATCAGTCTATACATAGAAACTACACCTTTTTAGTATATCTTTTCACTGACATTTCGTATATGAAAAGTGCCTGTACTTAAACTATGTTACACAATGTAAGTACAGGCACTTTTTAGATATGACTGTTAATCCAAAGAATTCGAGAAGGTATAAAATGATTATCTCCTTTTAAGAAATGCAGGGCTCAGCGAGGTCACATGACTTTGCATGTGCCTCAGTGCCCCAGGTAGCACATGACAGATTTGGGTTTCAAGCTGAGGTCAATCCAGTAGGAAGGGCCATGTCAGAGATACACACCGTCATTCTTTACCATGGTACAAACTAAAGATGTGCATAAAATATTATTTAAAGGATATGGCAAGATCCTGAAGCACATCTTCCTCTGATGGTTGTGACCAGCCCCATTGGAAGAAATTATATCCAGGACCAGAGATTCTCATGGGGAGAATACCATGCTGGTCACAGTCAGATCTCCCATTAGTCTGAGCTCTTCACTAGATTACTTTATAATATTTTATTTTTTTATAATATACTTTTATTGGTGCATTGTAATTATACATCATAATGAGGTTCAGGGCATTGGTGAGTTCTCCTCCAGATCCCAGCCCACCCCCTCCCCTTCCCTGTACATATTATTGAGATTGGCATTGATAATTTCATCTATGTACATAGCATTATTTGAAGTATTTTCTTCATCAAGTCTCCTGTTCCCTCTCCCTTCCCTAACCCCCTCTGTCACTCCACTGGGGTTTCTCCACCTTTATCTGAAGTCCCTTTTGTTTCCCAATTTCTCTCTAGCTTCCATACATGAGAGTAAATATATGAGACTTCACTTTCTGAGACTGGCTAATGTCAGACTAATATTCTCTTAGTTCCATCCATTTTCCTGCAAATGACATAATTTTGTGCTTCTTTAAGGCTGAGTAAAATTCCATTGTGTATATTATACCACAGTTTCATAATCCATTCATCTGTTGATGGACTCCTAGGCTGGATCCATAATTTGGTGAATCACAATAGTCAGATTACATGATGTTTAGATGGAGAGAAAAGCATAGGAGGGTATGTTGGAACCTAGTATTTATACAATAGGAAGGAGGCTGACCTGGCAACTCCCAATCCAGTGTGCTAGGAGAGCATCAGAAGCCACAAGTCCAGGACAGTATTTCTGAGATGTTTTAGATCTTCACCAAAGTCACCTGGAGAGAGAGAGAGAGATAGAGAGAGAGAGAGAGATTAATGAAAATTTGGGGGCTTTATCCTTCAAGAACCTGATTTTGATAGGTTTTATTGAGGTTGTGATAGTTGGTCTGGTTTGTCAACTTGACTCACCCCAGATCATGTGACTTTGGTTGTATAACAGTGGATTGAACCAGAAGTCCTGCCCTAAATGTGGGTAGCGGGGTTCTGCTAGGTGCAGGACTTGGATAAAAGAAGGAGAAAGCGCGTAGAGGGGGCTGCGACTCTTCCTGAAGAGAACGCATCTGCTTTCATCTGAGATCGTCAGTCTGCAATTTTGCCGTTTCCTTGAGGAGCTTCTTGATCTTTTGCTCTTGTCTGGATCCTTGGCCTCCAGCCTTCGAACTGAAGCTTCGCCGTCGTTTCTCCGAGGAGCTTCCTTGTCTTCACATCTTGGACTGGACTGAATTGGTGGTTGCTTCAATCCTGAGGCTCCAGTTCTTGGACCGCCCGCCCGGCTGCTGATTCCTCTGATTCTTCGCGTGCAGTCGAAACTCGGGACTGCATTGTGAGCTGATCCAATAAATCTTTTTTTTTTTCCCCTTCATTCTGTGAATTCTGTTGATCTGACCAATACAGAGGTCTGCTAATCTTTGTAACCACCATTAAAATTTAAGACTCACTGATTGGGAGTATTTAGACAAAATGAGGAGTGTCTGAAGAAGGAGCTAATCCCCAGAAGGATGAGTTCAAAGGGAGTTTCCACAGACAGATACTCAATAGAGTATGTGCAGCAATGTTCTCCTCTTCCCTGGAAGTGGTGGGGACTGAGAAACCCTTAGCGCTGCCTTGACTGGAACCTGTGGTGAGGTCAGTGCAGCATCTTCAAACACATCCAGCATTCTCTTCGATCTAGTTTCTGCTTTCTGTTTCCTTGCATATTTAATTAACATTCATGGCAACAATATTAATTTGATCAAACTAAGGCCTTTCATTATTTAATGAGCACAACATGAAATCCCACAAAGTGTAAGGATAGAAGATATAAATCAGTCTGAATTAGGTAAAATTTTGTAGTTTAACCAGGTAACATGTCCATGGATGTAAACAAATATATTATGGATAATGAGCTGGAGGAATTGGTGTGAAATTGAATTTAAACCTTAATTTAAACAAAGTATGTTCTCTAGTTTATACCCAATCAATACACATAGCACACAAAATTTCATAAAATATGATATAGTACATTGCTTCCTTTATACACCAGTTACTATTTTTTGTAAGTGTGGAATATTACTGATGACAAATATAATTAAACAGAACAAAAACATATGAATTAAAGTCATGAGATTTTTTTTCCTCATGGAATTACAGGCTTGCTACAGAGCATATAGGCATTACACTATGCTATCAACGAAATGTATTAGCTCCGGAGGGATAGATTCTTATTATCAGTTATGGATTTTGTGGGCTTTAAATTAGAAAGAGAAAAGCTATGCTATTTGTCTTTGAAAGGAAGGGAAGGAAACTATTGAAAATTTTAAGCAAACAATTAATGTTAACTTCAAATACAAGGGTGTTTGAGTTTGTACACAGTTTGCTCCCTATTTAAAGCCACGATCTACATTGCATGCACAATTGCATGCAAATTGGACTTAATTTACTGCATGCTTTGCCTCTTCAATTAAATAAAATGAGAAGATGATTTTTACTCTAGAAGACTGAAAATTCAATATGCTAAAATGTTTTACCTCTAAATTTTCCATAAATAGCTTATGCACCCAAATGTTTATTTGAAATAATTCATTTCACCAGGATGTTTGGAGTTCAGCTTGGCATGGAATGCGCAGATACTTCCCTCGAGGAGCTTATGGGCTCACAGGGAACAGAACATACATTAACATGACAAGCAGAGCTTCTTGGTTTATCTTCCTAAAACACCATTTGATGTATATTCCCTTGTTCCAAGCCTGCCCTCCAACTCACCACTCTTCAAAATCGGCATCATTGTTTGAGATATGCAATCCACACCCTCTTATTGGGGGTGTTAGCTTCTTCGAGCTGCTGTAAAAAGGTGTCACAAACTGAGTGGCCTCACATGTGAGAGATTGATTGTCTCATACTACTTGAGGCTGAAAGTCCAAAACCAAGCAATCTACAGAACCATGTTCCCCCTGAAACCTGTAGGCGAGAATCCTCCTTTACCTCTTGCTAGCTTCTGATGGCTTGTCAACAATCTTGGGCATTCTTTGGCTTGTAGCTGCCACATTTCAGTCTCTGCCTCCATTATCATATGATGGTCTCCTCTCCTTTGTCTGTTTCCAAATCTGCCTCTTCTCACAGGGATGCCAGGCATATTGGAGTGAGTGCCCATCTTCTTCTGGTATGACCTTATCTTAACATAACCAATTAAATCCATACTAATACTGTTTCCAAATAAGGTCACATTGTGAGGTGCAGGGGTGGTTAGGATGTCAACATATTTTGGGGATTCAATTCAATATATGACAGGAGGCATGTATGCTCTTCCACGATCCTGCCTGTTCAGTTCTCCTTCACTTCATTGTTGGAGGACGGATGTGTTGATTATTGAATTCCTTCTTCATGGCATGCACTTTACAAATGTTCACAAATTCTTGGGATAATCCTAAGTAGAAGTCATTACTATACTTATAGAACTGGTGAGGGATCTGAGGCTTAGAGAACTAACACATAGTTGTTCAAGATTTACTTATCTTGGGCTATGTGGGTAGTGGGCGTAGCTCAGTGATAAAGTGCTTGCCTAGCATGTTTGAGGTCCTGGGTTCGATTCCCAGCACCACAACTTTTTTTAAAAAACTAAAAAATAAAAAATAGCAACAAAGATTCACTTGACCTTTAGGTGTCAGCTCCAATCTCCCCACAGCATGGAAGCCTTCCTGAAAATCCAGACAAAATAGGGTTTTCCTAATACATATACTCATAGCTCCCAATATTTTACTTCATAAAATTAATATAATTTTGTAACTGTTTGCCATCAATCCATTTGATTAGTGTTTGCTTTTTCATCTAGACCATAAGTTCCATGAGATAGAGTTCATGTGTTTCCATCACTGGGCACAGAGCTACTCAGTAGTATTTGTGAAACATATTTGAATGAGTGAGGCCTATCATTTTAAGTGGCAGATGTGAAATTTTTAACTCCGAAGCACAGAATTGCTCTGTTCACAAATATCTACTAGTCATCTGTATCTTAATAGACACTCTGCAGTTAAGGTATCAGGATGAATAAGACCTGGTCCTTTTCCTCAGGGAGTTCACAGATTAGTAGAAAAGACACAGAACAGGAGGCATGATTCAGTTCCTGAAGATGGGCTGGGCAGCCAAGGAGGGATTGTATGGATGTTATCCTAACATCATGTCTTCTAGGCATGGGGTCCTTTTGGAATGGTTGGGTGATGGGGTTAAGTAAGAGAGGGACAGAAAAGAGGTCATAGCCATGAAGCAGAAAAGTAGTTGTAAGGGGAACATGTCCTTGGTAGAGAATGGTATGTTCACTAACAGGTGGACAGTCTGATGGATGGAGGAGGAGTTTGGGTGAGCTAAATGATCCTCATCTAACGGAACTTTTGCTTCAGCCAAATTGCCTTTTTGTGTAATCATCAAAATATACCGCATTTCTGACTCCGCTCAAGGAAAAGAAGTCTTCTTTTTACTAGCGTTTTCCTACTCTAGAGAAGGCTCTCTTTGGAGGTAATGAGTTCCCAGTCCTTTAAGTCTTTTTTTTTTTTTTGTGTATGGTACTGGGGATTGAAATGAGGGGCATTCTACCTCCCAGCTACACCCCTGGCCCTATTTGTTTTATATTTCAAAACAGGGTCTTACTAAGTTGCAGATGGCCTCACTAAGTTGCTGAGGCTGGCCTCTAACCTGTGATCCTCCTATCTTAGCCTCCCATGTACTGGGATTACAGGTGTGCACCACCTCCTGTATGCTCCTTTAAGGGTGTTTAAATGTCAGCTAGATGGCTGTTTTAACCTTGGGTTATAACAGTGCTTCTTATCCTTTTCCATGCCATGGACTGCACATATAGAAAATGTTAATATTTCTGAGGCACTTTGAGGTGACACCAGATGTACCTGGTCCCCAGTGTTGAAGGGACCAACAGCCTATCTCCTCCCTAACTCTTTAATGATTCAATGTGTTGAATGTTCTAGAATGGAGATTTCAATCATTCTTGGGCTTTAGCTATAGGAAAAATTAAGATATCCTCTAATCCTGAGTTCATTAAATAGAAATACTCTTTTTCCACATTCTTCACTTGGGATCCTAGAGTTGGATATCAGTTGACATTGCTTCCCTCCATAAAACAATGTTACATGCTTCTGAAAACATTTTAAAAACAACCTAGACTATTTACCTTGAACTAACAGACTCTATGCAGTTTGGTCTCTGCTTACTTCTCCCAACTAATTTACTATAACTTTCTCCTTAGCTCACTATAATCTAGTCCCAGGAATTCCTTTCACTTTCTCAAAGAAACTAAACTTGCTCCTGTCTCAGAGCCTTTGCACAAGCCAGCACCTCCCAAGGCAAGGATACCAGGATCAGTTTCTTATACTTCAATCCTCAGCTTGTACTATCACACCTCCGTAAGGGTCCCTCACTGCCATATCTAAAGAGTTTCTACTTATCGTAGTTGATTTCACTACTTGCTTGTTTCATCAAGTAGTGTATTTTGTAAAACTTACACATTTACTACTGCCTCCTCTATACAACAATACTCCACTTACTATCTACCTTTCCCCTGACCTGTAAGTTTGCCCAACTAAGAGCGCTTGCTCTGCTTCATACTCTCATTCCATGCACATGACAATGCCTGGTCGTTGTTGGAGTGCTATACTCCTCCAATGAATTAATGAGAACATTTTAAGGACAACTTGATAGATAGACCAATGTGAATATCATAAGCTGAAAGAGGATGGATGACTAATGGAGGAGATGGATACAAAGGATGGATGTAAAAGAGTGTGATCGCATCAGGATGCAGACTGAAAAGGTTTCACAAACGAGCTCTAGATGTGTCCTGAAATATTAACAAATGAAACTGAGGTGTGCATATCGGAGGAAGAGGGGTTATATGAGTATTGTGAAGAAATTATTATCTGTAAAAATACATCATTAGATAAGAGAAATGTATGGTTTAGGAACTATGAATAAGTCAATTTGTTTTTTTTTATTATAGTAGTGGTTCTCAACCAGTTGTGATTTTAATCCCTAAGGACATTTTGTAATGTCTGGAGACAGTTTTGATTGATACAACTTTAGGGTGTTATGGCACCTTTTGGATAGAGGCCAGGGATGCTGCTAAACATTCTTCAATGTATACAGCAGTTCATCTCAACAAAAAATTAACTGCTCCAAATGTCCAGTGATGACATTGAGAAATACTAGCTTATACAAATACATAATAATAGCACAGAAAATAAGGTTAAAAAATAAGGGAGGTAAACCCCATAAAATACTTAAATATTGATAAAAGAGGAGAGTGAAGAGTTGGAATATAAAGAGATTAGCTAGATAGATGAGTAGATACATAGATAATAGATGATTTAAAAATTGTAGAAAAGTTTGCTGTGTATTAAATAATATAACCTCTTCACTGTGCCTCTGAGGATATTTAGTAAACATTCACGTTGATGTGAAGTGTAAAAGAAATAAATGTTGATGTCCTTAGTGTTCTTAGTCGGTAGAAAGATGCTAATGGTGGCTTTATGTAGAGATGCGAAATGATCAGAGTTGGATGCTTGGAGGCTTAACCTGGTGTTTAATAAGGAACACCTGGAGCAGAATTGGGGGCTGCTTGGATGGTCTGGATGAGATAATAGGGCCTTGTCCAGAGAAATGTCATGGGACATGGACAAATAGACGAGAATGCAAAGATCTACATTACCTCAGAGTCTCTGTGCTCAGAGATTGACAACAACAGAATATGTTCACTTCTTTTTGGAAGTTTTAAGTAGGAATTCTTATGTCTCTTTGATTCAGTTCACATGCATTTTGAAGAAAAATACCACAAGTCTTGACTTTTTTGTCCATAAATGCTTGGAATGCCCCTGAGGTTTCTGCAGCATTTCATATCACATGTTTTCATCAGTGAGTGAAGAATTTAAAAACATGTAGTGTAATAACTAACAATTCTGTAGCTTTGGTGAAGGAATTTGTTATTGCACCATATTTGGGGGTGGGATGAGTGGAAAAGAGAAAAACAAGGAGAGAGAGAGAGAGGAAAAAAACACAAACCACAACAGTTTCAGAATTTCTCTTGTAGAACATTTGTTTATAGAATATTTGAAAAATAAAGTCATGGAATCTTCGAGTTGGAAGGTTATCTAGTCCAACCTTTTTTTTTTTTTAGTTCAAACACAAAATCAAAACATTAAATGGAATGGTTGACTACTCTTGTCTTCAAGATTTTCAGTGCCTGGCCAGCTGCCAGGTTATTCAAAATCTGTTGCTCACATTTGTGGTGGGTTTCTAAGATTTCAAGATATTGGCAATCTGACAAAAACTTATTTCAAAAGTAACTGGTATCTTTATTAAGGTGTAGCAAATAAGATATGAATAAAAACTGTGTGAGAAAGCAAAAGTAAAACCATGAGGTAATTTTTATTTGGATGTCACCCTTTGTTGGGTGTTCCAGAGATCTTTTTTTTCAGCAATGAAGAAGCCCCCCTGGCTCCATGTCAGCACCAGCTTCCTCTAGTCTAGGAATAGCCAGTGACTGCGGTAAACAGAAGTCATCTGTACAGCAGCAGTATTCCTGTCATCCTCCCTAATGCCAGCCTTGGGAATTCTGATCTTCATGCAGCACAGCTTGTTCTACCTCTCAGTGGTCAACAGATTAAGCCAGACACCATTCTTCCAACTGACAGATATGGGGGAGAAAAGCTGAACCCAACAGCCAACCGACTGATTTGGTTCAGGACTTCAAGGCACATTTAGTTCACTTATGCTATCCTGCATTCTTGATAATGTGCATTTTAAATTACCCATGCACTTTCATCACTGAAGTCAAGAGCATGTAAGATCCTTGCCTTTTCTGGAAGGAACATTAGACATGGAAGCTTTAGCACTCCTAAGAGAGCAGATGTCCAATCAAACTGATGTGATTCAGGACAAATGGAGTCCCGGAGAAGGAACTGGTAATGAGGACTGGAGATGAGTGAGGAGGGGAAAGTATTCTGTTGGTTATTAGGAGAGGGAGTTAATTTGGAAAACGGGTGATTAGTAATGTATGGTTAACTTCTCACTTTCTAGATGTGGCCACCCCGGGTGTGGTGGTGCACGCTTGTAATCCCAATACTTGGGAGGCTGAGACTGGAAGATCCGGGTTCGCAGCCAGCCTCAGCTACTTAGTGAGGCCCTCCGCAACTTAGTGAGACCTGGTTTCAAAATAAAGAATAAAAAAAATAGGGCTGGGAGTGTAGCTCAGAGGTAAAATAATGCCCCTGGGTTCAATCCCTGGTACCACCAAAATAAATAAATAAATAAATAAATAAATAAATAAATAAATAAAATAGATGTGGCCACATGTGACCATGGACTATAGAGTAGATACTAGCTATCTCCTCCAGCGAGAGTGATGGGTACCTTTCTTTCTATACCAAGATCCCAGGGAATGTGGTTCTGAAAACAAATGCTGAGTTGGGTCCCCCTTCTTCATGTTCTCATTCATGGGGTAGCTCTTAGCTCTCTCTGACATTTATCCCAATAATTCCATGATACTCTGTGGGAGAGAATTGGCTACACCGTAATTGGCCCCTTTTACTAACATGATCTATGTCCCCTTTCATTTCATAATAGGCATTCCATAAGAGACCCTGGTAGGTAAATTTGGAGATGATTTTTGACATGTCTGATAAAACCAACTGAATGTAAAAGAAAGAAATATGACTAAAGACATTATGCTGAAGAAAAATCAAAACATTTTCTTTAAAATATAAGATCTTTAACCTACTCAAGGTCATTTTGGAGGATAAATACAGCTACAGTATTTAGGTTTTATTTATTTATTTATTTTTAACTGATCACTGATGACATTTTAGTCTTTTGTCAATTTCACCAATGATACTATCAAAAGCAGGCCACTGGGCAGAGTGAAACATATAAGACATATAAACCTTTTAGGTGTACTTTTTCTACTTTTGAACTCTAAATATGTGTTCTTTAATATTTTAATATAAGTGCAGAAGAAGAGCTTTTTATTGAATAATTTCATTTCTTTTTATTGCTTATAGGGATTGAACCCAGGGGCATTCTATCTAAGTTATGCCTCCAGCCCTATTTTTATTTTTATTTTGAAACAGGGTCTCAATAAGTTGCAGAGGGTCTCGCTAAGTTGCTGAGGCTGGGTGCAAGCCTGTGATGATCCTTCTGTCTCAGTCTCCCACATACTGGGATTACAGGTGTGTGCCACCATGCCTGGCTATGATTTTCTTTTAAATATAAAATAGCCACTACTTTCATGATTTTTGTATTATTTGCATACCACCAACCAATATCCAGCAATTTTTAGATTCTTTTGTGTTTCTAATCAAAGCTACCTAAATAGGAAAGTAATAAAGCAATACTTGGTCAAAAATCATGGATTTCATATGTGTGTGTGTGTGTGTGTGTGTGTGTGTGTGTGTGTGTATGTAATCAAATCTTAAATAGGAAAGTAATAAAGCAATACTAGGTCAAAAATCATGGATTTCATGTATGCATATATATATGTGTGTATATAAATATATATGTATATGTACATATATCACCCACCATATTTATGTGTTTATTTAGGTACTATACTTTTAGAAACTGTGCTTTAATATGATTACTATGATGAAAATTGCATTTAATTTCCCTAAGTGAAAGAGGATATGCTGGCTAATTCTTTATCCCATTTGTGTATGTGTGTGTGTGTGTGTGTGTGTGTGTGTGTGTGTATTATACAGTTCATCATTGCGAAATATGGACTTGTAGTTATTAGTACATATAATAACAGCAGAAATTGCAAAGCTGATTACAACGAAGCTGTGGAGGATGTGTTCTTGCAACAAAGCACATGGGCTCTTGGTTCCAAGAATAAAAACAGCAGCACTCTGTTCACTCCATCAACGAGTGACTCTCAGAGAGCAAAAGGCCACAGACAGCACGGAAAAGAGAAACAGGCAATGGCCCTGCCTGCTGCTGATCAGACTCCGCTTGCCTTTTCAAAAAGAAAGAAACCCATCCTTTAAATAATTCCCTCAGATAGCACAGTTAAGCCAAGTTGGCTCTCCAGACAGCTCTTGTTTGTGAAGTGTAATTTTGTGGTAATGAGCCGGTGACAATGTGAGTGAAATTGTCTAAATATTCTGAAAAAAGATTCCAAGCATGATTGAAGATAAGAAGGATGGAAGGAGGGAAGGAAAGAAGGAGAGAGAGAAAAAGAGCAAGAGGGAGGAAGGAAGGGGAGAAGGGGGAGAAGGAAGAGGAAGAAAAAGAAGGAAGGAAGGAAAGAAGGAATGAAGGAAGGAAGGAAGGAAGGAAGGAAAGATGGAAGGAAGGAAAGAAGGAAGGAAGGAAGGAAGGAAGGAAGGAAGGAAGGAAGGAATGGAGGGAGGAACTTGTAATGACCATTTTCAGAGAGTCAAGACCACAATGGATATGCAGTGATGCCCCATCAATGTAGTGGGGTCAAGGAATAAACTTGATTGAGATTTCTATTCATCTACATCTTCCAATGCAGAAAGGTGTAATTGTGCATTTTATTGCCTTTTCCTTACTATGAGATGTTTCATTCTTTTATAAATGGTTGAGCCATAATCAGTTTCACAAAATTTCAATGAATTTGAGTCTTTAAGCTAAATTTAGTATCTTCTAAATAGTATAGATACTGCCCAAGAGCATGCAATTTTCATTTTTAAGGTACACAAAACTCAGCAATTGGAAGCAATTATGGGAAAAACACAGGCACTGCTGGAAGGATCTATGACACAGGGTTAGTTGCTGAATGTTTCCCACAAGGGAAGAAATGTTTTTGTTTGTTTTTGTTTGTGATTTGTTTCATTTTTGGTTGTAGAAAACAGACCTAAGATATTGGTTCTTCCAGGAGAGGAAAGGCGATGTGTGATCCAGGTATGTAATCACAGGAGAGCAAAGGCAAAATATATTGGTCAGACAAGTCAGGAAGCAGAAGGCAAGGATTTGTGTTGTTGGTGCTCAACAAGAGAAAGGAAGTAAAAAGTTGATTTTTCACTGTAGGGTATATTTTGTTTTGTATCTAATGACACACTATTTGGGGATACTTGACATTCATATTCATTTTCACGTAAGGCAATATAAATTTTCTTTTCCCATTTTTCCTGAGATGAAGCAGGCAAAACAACTCTCCACCATGCTAAGTGGAATAAGAGATTTCAGGACATCAGAGTTTTGCATTCAAGATAATCAGCTCCTGGCAGCTGCTTGCTGTTCCTGATAGTTCCAATGGGAACTCTTTCATTTGCTTGTGGACCTCGCAACATTTAAATGTGAATATTTGTAATTCTATTAGGGCCTCATTAGTTAGTAGGTTTGAGGAAAAGAATTACCTTTCTTCCTCTTCATCTTTCTATCATTTTCCATCTCCTGAATCTCTCCTATTTTAGTGTGTTGAGTAAAAGAAGATCCATGGTCTCAGATTGAGGCCTTTATTGGGGATCTCAGAGGATGATTGTTTTTTAATAAAGCTTTTAAGATAGAAGTGCCATTTTTCTTTTATTGATTTTCCACAAGATAGATATGTGTTCACACGAGATGACAAACTCTGCTTACATGTGCAGCTAGCTGTTTAGTATCTCGCACTGCGTAGAATCTATAAACCAAATGCTCTGGTGCATATCACTGATGGTCCCTTTCTTGCAAACAGTGATTTATATTTAGCATTTAAAGAAAAATTCAAGTGATCCAAGTTTCAAACCTTTGCTCTTGTCAAAGGTGGATCTGCAACTCCTAGGTGTTCTTTCAGTCAGCATTCACACTACTGTAGCACAAAGCTCCTCACGACCACAACTTAGAGGAAGGAAATATATATTCTCACAGTTCTGGAAATTTCAGGGGTTCCATCCATGTTAGGTCAGGTGAAGTCTGGGGAGCTCAGGGCATGGTGGGGGAGGAGAGAGACAACACGGAGGCCAGAAGCAAGAGAGAGAGCACAAGGGGAAGAGGGACCATATATAATCCCCAGGGCCACACTTCCAGGAACCTTCCAGCAACCAAGCCCTGCCTCCAACATGGCTGCCTTGTCTCTGTGAACTCTAGTGAGCATTCTAAATCCAAACCATAACAGGTGTCTACCAGGAAAGCATGTTGCTGAGACCAATCAACCAGTGTTTGTATCAATCTTCTCTTTCTCCAGAGCAAGCTCAGAAGGATGCTTGTTTTGCAGACTCATCGCACCAACCATTAACTATCTAAATCACATTCCTTGGAAATATTCAGAGCTTTTTTTTCCCTAAGTTCAAGGTTAAAATTTTACCTGTTAGAATATTAGTTAACTTATATATAGGCTTTAAATTTTTTTCTGTTGTTGTGGTGATCTATGAACAAACTACACAACTGAAACAACTCCAGAACCTGGCTGTCAGCAGAAATCCTCTCAATTCTTAATATGTAACCATTTTTTTCTACAGCAAAGTCAATTTCGGTGTTTTAAACATTGAACTGATTCTGTGTCTTCATTTGTAGAGTTTTACTATAGCTTGAATATGACAGTTGGAAGATTTGTACACATTATAAATTGGGAACTAAAGACCAGGCTATTTAGAAAGTATGGAATTATATAATGATATACAATACCTGAAAGTCTCTTCTGTTTTAAAATCTATTGCTTGGAAATTGTTTTCCAAACTATTATAAGAATGCTTTGGAAGTACAAATACCAATATGTCTGTTTTTGCTCTAGGGGCCTTTCAGAAAATTTTGAATCACTTCACAGTTGAAGCAACTAAACAATAGAAATGGAGTGTTATGAAATTCCATAGTAAGGCTGGAGCGGATCTCTAATGAAGTACAACCTTCCATCTATGGCATGTTTGACTGCTTGGGTCCCCAGAGTATAGATGGAGGCTACTGAGGCTCAGATCTAGCAGTTCTGGCCATTTAAGGTCACTAGCAAAGGAGAGAGGAAGGCAGGGATGGAGCTGTGATGTTCCTATTCTCAGAAGCTCAGTGTGGGGATACTTACTGACATTTAGTGAGCACATTCCAAATTTCTGACACTGTGCTAAAATATTCATGAATATCAACTGAATTAACTCCATAATAATGCTATCAGAGAGATGCAATTTTTACCCTCTTATATAGACAAAGAATTTGAAATGAAGAGACTTAAGTAATTTGCCAAAATTCTCACAAATGGTATGTGAATTTCAATGACTGGATCAGAACCCAGAACCAACACTACTTTTTGTTTGTGGTACTGGGGATTGAACCCGGGGATATTCTACCTCCTACCTATACCCCCCGTTTCACTATGCTGCTGAGGCTATCCTCGAACCTGTGAGCCTCTTGTCTCAGCCTCCCAAGTACTGGAATGGCAGGTATGTGCCAATACTACTCTTAATCAGTCAGTCAACATATCTCTCAGAAGTCAAAGGTGATACATACTGGTAAGTGCACAAGTCAGGAAGCCAGGACACAAAGCAGAGGGCTATAAGAACAAGCGTTCAAAAGCGTCATACTATGCGTGCGTGCGTGTGTGCGTGTGTGTGTGTGTGTGCGTGTGTGTGTCTTAAGAACAATTACTATGTTAACGCCTGAAACTTTCTGCTCTTTTTATAGACTTAAGTAATGGATTTGGCTTCTTCTTCCCTATTTGGAGGTCCTGGCAAAACAAGGAACACCTTGTGTTGAGAAAACATGCTTATGCACTTATTGATGGTGCCAGGGGCAGGGTGTGTCTTTGTAGAAGTTTTCACTGTTTAGCAGTTTCAGTGTTAGCAGTTTGGGTCAAAAAGGCCTTGACATGGAGTTCAGACCCTAGTCTCCTTATGCCTTTTTGCTCTGGGGGATCAGGAAGGGGTCTTGTTGCGGCAACTCTAATAATAGTGACTATTGTCTAGTTGCTTTTTCTTAACCTCAGATTCTGGAGTATGCAAGTGGTCGACAAGATAAAGTAGGCTAGCAGCACTCTGGCAGTCTGATTCACTGGAAAATAAAGTCATAAGGCATAGTTTGCAGCATATCCCACTCAGGAATCCAGGGATATCTTTAGTAGAGTGTTACTGCAATGTGAATCTCTGAGCACTTAATCCTATTTTAGCATTTCTTCCATTATAAAATGGAAGTGGTGTTCTTATGGAGAGAAAATGCAATAAATGTAGCAATCAGTTCTGCTTTTGTGGAAAGGGGTGGGATAGGTGGGGTAATAACATGCAGGATACTGGATTTTGCAAACTATGTTCTCTAGACATTACAGTCTCCCATAGAAGTTTAATTTGTTTTTGAAGATATTTTAGTACTATTTTTCTTACTTCTCAACTCTTATTTTATTCCTTGGAATTCTGCCACATATAAGCATCCCTTATTGCTACATATAGCTTATGGAATGCCGTGGTTCTTTTTTCCCCCCTTCCACTCCTTTAACTACTGAAAAAGTTCCAAAGACTTTCAGTTCCTTCCAATGCCAGATTTTATTCTGTTGTATTTACAAACTGGCTAATATAGCTGGGTTGAAACAGTGACCTGTTCTAGAAGATATTACATTATATATCAGTGAACATTTAGAAATTCTATAAATTCAGGACATTAAAATGAGTAAGTTCCATCCCAGGTTTATAATATGAGGATAATACAAATTAGCAACAAATTTCATTGAGGAATAAGTAAAAATAAAAAAATTCAGTTCTTGAAATCAATTATAAGTCAATATAATTTTCTGAGTATTTCCTTTCATAGAGAAAACAGCTCTATGATACTAAACTTTTGAACCTAGAATTTGGCAACTTGGAGACAATTAGATAATAAAATATGGCATTTAAAATCATCAGTGACATTTTTACCCACTTTTATCTGAATGTTTTTCAGTTACTTTAACTTATTAACCTGAGGGCAATAATAATCTCACTTCTATTCTTTGAATGTTTTCTGTTTTCTATCTTGCTTTGTTTTTTTTTTCACCCACATGCTCTAAAACTAAAAATATTGCAAGAAAATGTCACAAAAGCTTTAAAATAAAGTGAGGACTCATAAAAAGAAACTTTACAGTCTTTTAAACCTAAAAGAATTTTTCCTTAATTTTCTCCTTTCCTTGGATGGAACTGTTGAAAACAGTGTGACAATCTGGTTTTCATTTTTTTCTTATCGCCACATAAACCTTCATTTAACAGACTAAATTAATAAATAGGCCTTTTTGAAAAGCTCTTTCTTGGGTATGATTTCTGACATAGAAAAAGCTAAGGAATGTATAAGTGATGTGGTAATATAGTTTGGTGGATGTTAGAAGAAAACGTCAGTGTGATACAAACTGTCAAATTCTGTGTACTCTTCAAGTCTCCCACGAAACCCATGTAGCTGAGCAGCTGCACAAATCTTGATGGCCATCTTCTCTTGTTTTCCAACCCCTGCTCCAACCTTTATTCTCTCTCCATTCCCTTACTCTGTTCTATGCATGAAGCTGACTAAGGAGCCAGCCTTAAGACATAGAAATGACCTAGAAAGATTACAAGTTCTGGAAATTAGTATTTTGTTATCTTGCTAAGCTGAAGGCCCTTTCTTCCCTCTCAATGAGCAACCGAGACACATTAGCTGCTAAATGGGCTCTCAACACCCACCCTGTACACTTTCAGCCAATTTGTGTGTCACACACCTGACCGGGAACCTACTCATAACTAGTCAGCAACACTCACAGAACGTACCTTACATGTTCATTTTCTTCTCTCTTAAAAATTGATCAGGTAGAACCCCTTTCCTGCCAAATGTCTACTTAAATTCTAATGGTTCAACTAAGTATTTCTCTCTTTCCAAACATTGTTTTAAATTCTTGATCTTCAAGGTTTTGTTCTTCTCGTCGTTGTCGTCGTCGTTGTTGTTGTTGTTTTCCAACTTCACCCAGCTGGCTGGGTCACCATGAGTCTTCCAATGATCCATCACAATGCTCCAATGCACATTTCTTCTGTTTTTCCTTTTGATATTAATGTCTTCTTACTTTAAATTATTTTACATTTTATTACTGAAGGACAGACAGTATGTCTTCTGTGTGCTCGCATACTAACCAGATATCCATGACCAAACAAAAATTCTTGCCAAGGGAAAGGGGAAGAAAATGTCTAAGAAGCTTTAGCCAAATGGAGTGATTTTCTCTACCAGCCATCATAACATCTGATGATTCATTCCGATGACCATGGAGTTCTTGCTAAGGACCAACGGGCTGCTCTGGTAGAGGTTCTGGCAATTTTCTTTTCAGTTAAAGTGGCTTCTGAGACACAACCAAATTTGGCATTAGAATTGCAGAGACACACAAGAACTTGTGTGTGTAGAACAAACAATTTCTTGCTGCCTATTGCTTGTGGGACGTTTGCCAAGAAAAAATCAACTTGCTTTGCTGCAAGAGCCCAGTTAGCCATTACTGGAGAATGTTTTTCCAAGATTGCTTATCGGTGATTTTAATAGGGCTCTGAGGTTTGTATGGCTTGCACAAAATGTTAGTTACTTTTTAAAACCCAAATGTCTCCTCGTGTTCCCTTATGAATCTGAACTCTTTTCTAATTGTAATGCGATCAGTAAGATTAGCACTTCCCTACATGGGTAGATAGGAATGGATAATTAAATACTTAATGATGAAATGGATTTAACTACTTATTCTATTGCTATTCCAGACAGAAGGCCTTTCCATTCAAAGAGGCTCCTTCGTATTGCTGGAGTGCAAGTTGTTAGATACTAATTTGGTTTTGTAATTGTGCACTCTTGTCAGGAGAGGCTTTCTGTCAGGAAGATATGTCTTCAATGCCTCTTCATTGATTGATTGATAGATTCATTCACTTAGTAAGCGTTTGTTGGTGGCACTTATTCATTTAATAAGCATTATTGGGCCATACTGAACCTCTGAGAGAGAAGTGCATAAGGTGTGATTCTTGTCCTCAGTCAAGTCAAAGTCCAGGTGTAGATGATTGATATGCAAATAATGAACCATCTTATAGCTTAATAAATAAAGCAATAGAGGTATATGCCAGGCTTAGTGCTTCTCCTTGAATAAAACCTCCATATAAACACTTTGGTGTGAACCCTAAACTTGGGGCATAATGTAAATATTTATACATTTGTAGGTTGACAAGACAGAGAGATCTGGGGAGTTTAATTCAGTAGCTAAGTCTTGATGTTATGAGGCCAAAATTATTGAATTCTAAAACCAGAAAATCTGCTTAGACTAGTGAAAAATTCCATTGGTTTTTTAGGCTGATTCTATAATTCTCTTCAATGACCAAAAGTGACATGGGTTGAAAGTGTGTGAGTACTTCTCCAGATAAGTATCCATCCAATAGCCGGAAAGAAATTATTTACCAGTGGGACATGAACAGCAGTTATTCCCTCTCATCTCAAGGATGCACGGTGTATAGAATTTTCCTTGAAAGTAATTAAAATTGATGCATGCCATTAAAGTATCAATTCTTTTTTTTTTTTTTTTTGCAGTACTGGAGATTGGATCCATGGGCATTCTACCTCCGAGCTCCACCCCCAAGCCGATTTTTTATTCTTCATTTTGAAACAGGGTCTCACTAAGTTGTGGGGGACCTCACAGCTGAGGCTGGCTGCGAACCTGCGATCCTCCTGTCTCAGCCTCCCAAGTACTGGGATTACAAGTTCTTTGATATTAGTTAGATATTCCCTAATGAACCCATTTCTGATCCAGGACTTATCCCAACTCCAAGAAACTTACAGTGATAGATTGATAAAACTAGTAGAAGAGATTTTAGATCATTTTAGGAAGCTTTCAAAGGAGAGTGCAATATAAAGTCAGTTTGTCTTATAGGAAATTTTAGAATCATCTCCACTTCTTACAGCTGGAAAGCCCCCCTCTATGGGTCGCAGGCTACCCAAGCTAGTTTTAGAGGGGCTGTTTTGAGCCTGGAATGGCGGAGCTGCCATGTTGCCTGGCCCCTCCCTCATCTAGGGATGAGGAGTGGCAGGAAGTGTAGATGCTTGCTTTTACTTATTAATCTGTGTTTCATAAGTAAGGACCCACTAGGTTAGAGGAAGAGACTCTGCTCTTTCACCTTTACATGTAGGAAATTAGCCATTAATTAGACTAAAATGCAGGCATTACTTGTAAACTCATCTGTGTTTTCTGGTCTCATTAGTGCTATTCTGGACTACATGATAATGTGCATAACATAATTAAAGAGCAAACACTAGGCAACTACAGCCAGAGTTATTGCTTTCGAACATAAGATGGTAACAATCAGAGAGTGAGTAGTTTCTTCCCATTGAGGGTGGTCCTCTTCCAGTGTGAACCCAACTTGTTTGCTTTTCGCTGGTGGCCAGAGGCTTACGTGAAAATCCCTTCTTAGGGTATAGTTTAGACTATATTAGAGAAATTGGAGTCCTTAAGAAAGAGGTACAGCGATGTGGAGGAGAAATGTTAATATTATAAGGAGAAAGCTGAAATACCATGCAGACCGAGAAGTCCTGCCAGCAGAGAATTGGCAGCTGCCATGTTCAGTGAAGGCAAACTGGCTTAGAAGAGCAAAAGGTGATGACTCTGTATTTAGAATATCAGGTTGATCAGTTGGAGATTGAGAGAATAAGAAACTGAAAATTATCCTCAGAGAAGATTTGACACTATGACCAAAGCAAGACCGGCATCATGGAAAATGGGTGGGTGCATATTGTACCAGACTTGCTCTTCTCATTAGTGTTAAATTGTGGAGTGCTAGAAAGCACAGGGATAGCCTGCCTATTTGCCTTCCTCAGCACCCATTGTGTCTGAATATTGATGTCATGGAAGGAAAGTGATATGCAGCTTCCAACTCTCTGACTTTCCATCTTCAAGGTGACTGATGGCAAAAGGAAGAAACTTAGAATTCATTATTTGAAATCATTTGTCACCTAAGTGGATTTTAAGACCAGGCTGTAGAACTATTATGATTCGTCATCACAGGAAAAGGGCAATTAATTTTGACCTGCGAAGATGCAATGGATATGAAATATGTTGGAATGATTTTTTTAAAAAGAAATTATTTCTAGATTAAACTTCCTTGAGTCACGGCCTAACCTTTCTGGAAATTTTTCCATTTATGCCTTGCTGACCATATACTGAGTTTTCACATTTTGCATTTCTGTCATTTTAACTAATAATATTTGATGTTACTCCCTGTTGTCATATTTCTACTAATTATTCTCTAGCTGCTGCCTGTATTTGCCCCCTGGCAGGCAGAGAAGCAAATGTTTGTAATTCCAAGTCTGTAGAATATTTGAATTTGATCAGTGGCAAAAATATGTTTCTCATTCACAAACATTATGCCTCTCAAACTAATCATGGTAAAGTGTATGATTTTGATTGCCACCTGTCTTTTTCAAAGATGTTTCTATATCTTTTTATTCTTCAGATATTATTTGTTTGCTTGTTTTGAGATGATTTTAAAGGGATGTCACACTCATCAGTAGTATTTTTTTAAAAAATATCACACAGCAGAACAATATTGATTTCATCAAAACATAAAGACTGAGCTTGAATATACTTTAAAAATCCCCCACATGCCTTCAATGAAAGCTGTAAAATAGGAGACAGAAATCTCCAGTTGAGTTTTACTCAACCCTGATAGACATTAGAACTTGTCCTGTTTGTCATTTTTTAGATGCAGTACAGCTAAAGTTCATTTTAGAAGAAAAGTTAGGCAATTATAATCAAATTATATAGAGAGCGACGAGAAAAATCCGGACAAATTTGAAATTTTGTATGAAACATGAGTGCTTAAAACTATTTCCTTTGAGTTTTTGTTGTTGCTGATAATGCGAGAGAAGGGGTAAATGGCTAAAACTTGCTACTGTTCCCGATAAAACTTACATGTTAGAAAATTTCTCAACTAAAAAGCAGGATAGAAGCACCTGAAATTCATATAATCTGTAGAACAAGAAGCATCCTGTTTTTCAATGGCTATGATGGAAATCTCCTTTTCTTTATAAAATGAGATGTAAAGAAACCACTTGTAAAGGGTTTTTCCTAATAGGATACATATACCTTAGTTGGGAGAGAGGATCTTTTCACAAAAATGTATTTAGTAACTATCTATATTGTAGGGATTTGCAGATTTTATGACCTCTCTTTACTGCTTTGTACTTACAGTATCCCTAAAAAGTATCAAGTACTTATTTGACACTTACATACTTAAAGACATGAATATCTAATCCAAATATTTAGTTATGAAAGCTTTATTATGGGCAAAGATATATTAGTTTTGTCATTATTGATTTTTCCTGAACCATTTAAAAATTACACTAAATTCACAAAGCTGTTAAGTGGCAAAAAAATATTTGCAGAACTTATTTGTGAGGGATTGCACATAAATGAGAAGTTAATCTTTTGGAAAATTTTCTCAGTATTTCAATTAAAGAGCCAGTGTATGAGAATAATATAATACATTTCTGTTTACAAAACATGGTTAGATGCATGTTTTCATTGACACACAAAACCCTGTGATATCACTATTTTCATCATCCTTGTTTAAATATGAAGTACAGAGCTGGGCGTGGTGGCATACTCTTATAATCCCAGTACTTGGGAGGCTGAGACAGGAGGATCGCAGGTTCGCGGCCAGCATCAGCTACTTAGTGAGGCCTTAGTGAGACCCAGTTTCAAAATAAAAGAATAAAATTAGGCTGGGAGTGTAGCTCAGGGGTAGAATGTCCATGGGTTCAATCCCCAGTACCATAAAAAAATAAATAAATACGAGGTACAGAGGCTCAGATACACACTACTTAGACTTTTCTTTCTCTTGTTGCATAATTTCATTACTATACAATACTCCTTCCCTTTGCCTTGTTCAATTCTAAGACAATTATGTATCTGTACATTTTCAACATAATATGCCAATGTCAGTTTCTTGCTATTGAATGGTTTTATTTGGTTGAGTCATCCTTTTATTTTAGAGAAATTGATTGTGATAACTTATATAGCCTCTTATAACAATGTTTAACACATAAAAATAGGAACTCTGATATTGTTGAATTAATGGGTACAATATATAAGATATAAGGAGATACTTTTTTTTTTTTTTTTTTTTTTTTTGCGGTACCAGGGATTGAACGCAGGGGCGTTCTACCTCCGCGCTACACCCCCGGCCCTATTTTTTTTATGCTTTATTTTGAAACCGGGTTTCACGAAGTTGCGGAGGGCCTCACTAAGGAGAGAGAGAGAGAGACAGGGAGAGAGAGAGCGAGAGCTGAGGCTGGCCGCGAACCCGGATCCTCCGGTCTCTGCCTCCCAAAGTACTGGGATTACAAGCGTGCGCCACCACGCCCGGCTAAGGAGATACTTTTTATTTTTATTTTGGAATTAAATCCAGGGACATTCTACAACCAAGCTACACCCCCATTTCTGTTTATTTTTCATTTTGAAGCAGGGTCTTGCTAGGTTGCTGAGAGTCTTGCTAAGTTTCTGAGGCTGATCTTGAACCTGCAGATCCTCCTGTCTCAGCCTCCCAAGTACTGCAGGTACAGGCATGCACCACCACACCCAGCCAAGGAGAAACTTTAAGGGAAGGATTCCATGTTTGATTAATACACTGAGAAGGAAGTCATTTGGAAGGCAGAGAAGACACTAATGGAAGCTGAAGTTATGTGGTGCCTTGCTACTGAAGGCATGGTTGGTGGACCAGCAGCATCTGCATCTTTTGGGGATTGTTATGGATACAGAATCATGGGCCCTATCCCAGACCTACTTGTATTCGTCTATCATTTTAAAAGGTAGTATAATATGAGAATCACTGCACAGTGCAATGATTCATAACTCTGATTACATGTTAGAATTACTTGGGAAATAAAATAAAATAATCAGTCTTCCATATAGCTCAATGAAATATAGTCTTTGGATATGGGAACTAAGTATAGATTTTTCATAATACTCCACTGATGATTTTAGGGTGCAGCCAGGATTGGGGATCAATGCTGTTAGTGTAAAGTCCTCAATGTACATCGAAACATGCAAGGAAGGCAGTGGACTTAGTGTAAGATATTTAATCACAGAGGTGGCATCTGTCTGATTTATAATAAAATGGGGGTCATTTGAAGGTTTCTAAAGCTTCTTACCTTCCTGACATTCATCTAGTCAAATAATGTGGACCTCTACCTATAGTCTTTCTTAACCATGCTTATGGTTCTTCATCTATGTGGCTTCCTAATGATACATGCACCAAATGATTGTCAGCCATTCAGAGAACTCCCTCCAGACTATGGAAAACTGCCTTGGCCCATATTTCTTCACTACATGTTCATGCCACTTTCTTATCTGTGGAATCAAACCCAGCCACATTCTAAGATATAGTCTGGCTCTGGGCGTGGGGAGCCTAAGGTGTGTCTGCCCTGCAAAGACCATGACTCATCACCAGCTCCAATCTCGCTGCTGGAGATAGAATCTCACCTAGAGGTGTGCATTTTTGTTTTGCTTTGTTTTAATGGATTTCCTTGAATTGTTTCTTCCTGCCTTTTTATTTGGAGTAAAACCTAATGCAGGAAAATAGTGGAAAATATAAGGAATGGGAGTTTGCAGATACACTGGAGGTCCATTCAGGGCATGTGAAGATAATTGGCCTGTTTAGGAGGCAGCAGGGAGTTACTGAATATTTTTGCAATGCAAAAGTGCCATTAATTGACACTCTGAAATAGTTGTTGAATAAATGAATGAATGCATAACAAGTAATTCAGAGAGAGAGAGAGAGAGAGAGAGAGAGAGAGAGAGAGGTAACTAGGTTGGTTGGTTGAGGAAGGATAAGATGGCTATTGGTTTTTATCCAAAAAAGGGAATAATGACTTAGATGTGGGAGGTGATAAAGTATATAGAAAGAAAGGAAGGAATGGTGAAAGATGAATTAGAACCTAATTGTACTTAAGAGATTACATCAAACATGAACATGTGTAAGAATTACTTGTGGAACTTGTAAACAGACCGATACCTTGGCCTTACCTCCAGAGATTCTGATTTAGTGATCCAAGGCAAAGCCCAAGAATTTGCATTTTGAACTAGTTCCCAGGTGCTGCTGCTGCTGTTGATCGGACCACCACATAATTGATAGCATCACATTTGGGCTTGGAAAACTGGAATTAAAATATTGTGTTTTCAATTTCGGTTTTGCCACTTCTTGGCTTCAATATCTTCACCAAATCTATCACCTTTTCCTGGACAATGGTTAAAATATTATATGTACTATTTACCCAGGAATTTTGTTAAAAAGCAAATTCTTATTCAGGTAGTCTGGGATGGGGATGTATTTCTAATAAGCTCCCAGGTAACACCCATGCTGCTGGACTATGAAGCATATTATGGTTTGTGAGTTCCTAGGTCATCATTTCTCCATATTTTGCATGCTTATCACGATGAAATAAAAATGTGTAAATAAAAATGCTTTGGAAGTTGTGGCAGAATGTAAATGTAAGGTGATGGTAGGAGACTGATAAAAACAGGAAACAGAAAAGACAACTCTGAGTTTCAAGCTGACTCAGAGTTTTGGCTCATTTATGGAAAAAGAAGAGTCAGGAAGAAGTTCTGGTTTAACAAAAATATTGATTTTAGGGGAAGATAGCAGGCAGTCAGAAACATGACAAAAATAAGCTTGAAAAAGAACTCAGTCTTGAAATACCAATTTAGGTGTTGTACACATATGAACAAATATTTCTCAATATGTGAGTCTAGAGTAAGAAGAGTCATTAAGTACAAAATCTGGGAAAAGATAACCTTGGAAGATGTGAGAAAGAAGAGGTGTCACTAAAAGATCACATTCTGTCACCTTGTCACAGAAACATTATTTGCTCAAACCCTGGGGTATATCAGCAGCCTGTGTACCCTCATGGCTGAGGATAATAGTCTGTTGAGTTTCCTAAGCATTACTCTAATTGGAAATCATGGAAGCATTCAATTTGTATGTGAAGTTTATGGGCAGCTATTCCATGGATGATGGAAGATGCATATCTGGGATTGATTAGTGTCTTGGACCAAGTCAGAGGCATTTAGAATATAGAGCAATTCAGGGAGACCATGAAGTTTATAAAAGATGAAAGGAGAAGGAAGTGAAGAATTCTGCCTTCGGGTACTCACAAAAAAGATGTCAATGCCTTGCTTTGTCAGTTATTCTGGACACTTGGACATCTTTGAAGCTCAAGAGATAATATGGTTCAGTGGTTTATAGAAAGCAGTATTTTCACAGAGATAATTGTTTGATCCATTGGGTAGAATAATAAGTGGATTTGTCTGACAGTTAATAATTACGTAATTTTAAGGGAAAATCATGATTGGCTTAAGATGATTTTGTATTTGATTATGTCATGATGATGTTCTGGTGAAGTTCATAAGGATTCTTCAAAATAATGGCCTCAGAAACTAAAAAATGGTTAATAAAAATTATTTCTTTCTTTCTCATAAATCACTGTATCTTTTGCTTTTCAGGTACTTTTATTTTCCCTCTTAAATTTTAAAGTACTCAGTGTCAAAATCTGGATATTTTAAAGTTTGATGTGCAATCATCTAAGCTCCAAAATCAACAGGCATATCTTTCTCACATGGATTTACTCTCAGAGGGTCATTCATAAACATATTCATTACAGACACACTCCACGAATATTCAATAATACATCAATCACAGAGCTGTTTACGTTAAGAGACACAATTGAAATTGAACAATATAATTCAATAAAATTACTGGTCTTTTATTTATTCATCTAAATCCTAGATGCTCAGTCACTGTAAACAGATTCATTGAAAACAATTCACTTTTTCTGTTGTTTCAAGATTGATCTTTTCAAACACATGATTACTCTTAATTCAGACAAAATATTTCATTTCTCTAAGTACATGGAAAGGAATTAGAGCCAGCTGAATGCAATAAGGGACGAGGAAGGAAGACGCTCAATAAGAGGAAATCAAACCTGTTTACAAGTCTGGGATCTAAACACTTGTGAGGTTTGTGGTTTGGGAAACTATATTCATATGTTAGAGGAGAAAATGATGAATGCTGTATAAACATGAGCTTAAAATGGCCTGGGTCAGACCTTATTCCTCATTGCACCCTAAATACCACTTGTAAACAAAGAGCTCCCCTTAATTTCAAAGAGATCTCACTCAAGCAAAAGATCAATGAACAGTGGAAGGAGAGAGAAATTCAGTTTTTCTGAGAGTATCAACATATATATAGTTCGGCAGACAGAAGTGAAATATGGACACATTCATAAAAAGAATTAATGTATATATTCATCATAAGATACTCCAAATTGTCATTTCATGCAAATAGTAAACCTTGGTTTCCTAAATCTGTTTTTTGTTTCCAGTTCTTCCACTTTGAATAAATGAGACTGAAAATATGCTAAACATGACCCTTGGGCAAATTAGAAACATAAGTTTGTAAAACATTAGGAAATATTTTTTTCTCATTACAATTTAGAATGTATGGTTGTTTAAAAAGTAAAGACAGTTAATACAAATACATTTTAGAATCACAAGGATGACCATCAACTAATTAAGTACTGTCCTGAAGTTTCAGTGCTCTATGAGTATATGTATTTATTTATATCCATTTAAACCTTGATACTTTAATAAAGCAACAAGAACAGCCAGATTGGAACTACTGAATATGCAGTCATTTTGGATCAATGCAACTTCTAGTGATGGGTTACCAAAAAAGATACTTGACTGTAGGAGCTTTTTAATTTGTTGGCTTTGGAATTCTGATGACTGGCAATAAAGAAGGCTGAAGGGAATTGGCATTTTAATTCTGTGTGGCTGAGCATTTTAGTTGCATTCAGACACTTCTATTTTTATTTCTTGAAGCTGGGCCCATTTCCAAGTAGGAAGCTGTGGAATTATTGCTCTCACTCCCACACTTAGTGCAATCTCTTATAATACTAAGGTTAGGTCAGTCTTTTCCCTGTCCTCTGCATTAAACCTACAAATAGATCAGATTTCATGATAAGCAACAAGCAAAAATGGACAAAAGATTGTAAGTGAAACATGGAACCAGCTTAACTTGAATTAGAATTGAATCAACTGCATAATCTAATGTTCACACAGTGCTTTGGCCTGAGAACCTGAATGGTTTCATCCCATAGCCTTTAAGTTATTCTTTCCTTGCTTCTTCTTTCTTTTTTTCTTTCATTGCCCTCTGTATTTTGATATATTTAAGGGATAGCTCTTCAAGAATTGTGCAATGGAAAAACTGTTGTTGAAATCTTAGCCTTGAAAGGCACTGACTGTATCTAAAAACAGAAAAAACGGCACTCCTTGGCCCTACCTCCCATTGGTTGTTTGGAAACAGCTGTTGGATGCCAAGTTTGTACTTCTGATAACAGCCCATTTGGTGAGATCAGAATGTGCCTGAATAACTCTGAAGGTTAAAATATGTCGACTGAGTTTTCTGCTCCTACCATTCCAGAAGGCCAGCTAATACCATCACTGAGTGTCAGCTGCAGCCAGCCTTTGCCTTCCTCAGGATAGTGACACGTAGTGGAACATTTCCTGGCTTCCATACATCATCATCCCTGCGTGGTATGTGTCACACTGAGGATAGGCACAGCAGGATGGCCTGCCATGGGTCTGATAGGTCTGGCCTACCAACATATGGAATTGCCCTTCCCAAACAAACCACACTCTCTAAATTCACTCATGATTCAGGGACTATGTTCTTTAATTTCAACCTTTTTGTCACTCATAGGTGTCTTGTTTATAGCATCTGCAACATGCTTTAGAGAAAACTGGGCATAATGGTTTTCATGTTCGATCTCATAATCATTTTAAGCATTCCAAAAATTATGCCCTATTGGTCTTGATTGCTATTTGAGTTGTATGTGTTCTTTCCAGTTCTTATTTACAATGCAATCCCCAATCCTTCATAACACAAATAGAAGAGTCTTTGATTTTGATAATTATTTAATCATTCAGTCTTCTTACAGAATTGAATCATGCCATGTTATTATTGTTGTGCAGCAATTAGAAAATATTCATTGTCCAACAAGAACTTTAAATATTATAAAACCCTCTCCCATATTCTGATGCTAATAATACAGTCTTCTTAGTTGAGAAGTGTTTTCTAAAAGATGCCAAGTACTAATCTCTCAATTTGTGGGGTACTTACATTTATCTCCAAATAATGTACAGTGTTTTGTCAGTTATTTGTCTAGTTATTTATGTGTTTTTTGATGCTTATCACTGAAATACTCCAGGGCATTAGCAAGTGTGCTGTGTTAGAAAATATCATCCAAGGGAGAAAGGATATTCTTTTTCACTTGACTATTTCAATACAGCAGCTATAGTAGTTACATGATTTCTATTTTTTTCCATCTTCAAGTTTCACCTCTCAATGCAGAATTTCTCTTAACTTCATAGGAGGCCATTTTGGGGAAAAAATCTATGACCTATGCATAGAGTCAATATTGAACAAACATATAGTATCAGATTTAGATAGTTTGATATGTGGTTATTCTGAAGACTAATTAAATATCATATGGGATGGTTGTAAAATAAACAAATTATATATATTAACATCCCAGATTCTCATATCTGATTTGTTTTTCCAGTTTATTTTCTTTGCAGACATGATATTTAAGATGTGCTAAATTAGTAATCTAAGGTCAAGATATCGAATAATTGTGTTTTAGCTAAAGATGTCTCAATAGTGCATTGGGATAGCTACTTATCATTAGACTACATATTTTAATGTGTATACCCTTTTGCCTTGATAAACATTTCACAAACTTTTTGTTCAATGGGCAAACAGTGCCAACATTTCTCTTTCACCATATAGAGTTATTTGAAGAATCCAGTCAACCTGTCAACTCTCCATTAGGCTTGTTAGGAAACGGTTTCAAAGAAGGAATCCTCAAGTGGTTACCTTAACTCCTTGAAGAGTGGGTCTCCTTTGGAGGAAGCTGAGAGAAACATATTTGGGATTAAGAACTGAAAATTGTTCTTTCTACCTAATTTCTGCCTGATTTCAGATTACTCATTAAGATCCTATTTCATCTTCCTAAATACCTTCCTAATTTTCAAAGACTGAGTTTAATTTTGAAATGTTTTCCCATCTGTAAGCCTTGCTTCAATTCAAGGCTCATTAAAAACTTTCTTCTGATAGCCATTTCCCTAATAGTCTTAGGATGAGTTCTTTCTGAAGTTTTATATGTTCAATGTTTATATGTTCAAGTTTTATATGTTGAATCTAGTTAAGATGCAGGTATATTCTAGGATCTCCACCTAGGGCTGTCATTCAAAAGCTTTGAATGAAAGAGCCAAACTCTGTGGAGACACATAAAAGTACAGCATAGTTGAGAAATGGTATCTTCAACTATGTGGATTACACCTGAGCATATTATTTTTTATTTAATTTTTTACCTGAGCACAATGTAAAAGTGAATTTTTAAAATATAATTATTTGGAATACACATGAGTCCTTTATATATAAAAATCACAACTCTGGGTACTTAAATAAGTCAGTTAACTTCTCCGATTATAATCTTCAGCAAAACCAAGGGGGTTAGATGAGGTATCTCTTAGGCTTCTCAGGGTCCCAGTATTTAATGGTCCTGTGACTCATTTTATGTAACTGATCAGATCTTAATTTATGAACTTAAAGATATATATTTGCATGTAAACACTTCTTTAAATGGTTTCATACCATTGGTTTTGTTTGTATTTGCTTAGTATTCAGAAAGGAATTAAAGATAGATAATAGACAAGGGATAGAAAAGAAATAATTCTTGAAGCCCAGACAGTAAAAAAAAAATATATTGATGATAACACAACTTTTGAGGTAGATTTAAGGAAAAGGAAGTCACAGTGAATTTTATTGTTATTTTATGTATTTATGGGTGCTAGTTATTTAATTCTTGTAATGGCTATAAAATAGATATTAATATCTAATTTATACTGATTGATAAACTATGGCTTAGAGAAACCCAAGATCTATGGAGTTAGGAAGTAACACAGTTGGAGTCTTGGGGTTTGAGGAATTGCTTACATGCTCTTACCAGATCACAATGCAGTCATTGTTTACTAGGGTGGAAAAGCAAAAGAGAAGCCATGCCAAAGGGTTAAGTAGAACATATGGTGCTAAAAAAGAGTTACGTCTGATGATTCTTTGCTATTCAATGATATAATAATTCTAATCATAACAATAAAATAAAGATTCAAGTCTTGAGAAAAAGCCATCATCATCTTTTCTCATAGTACAGAACTATTCACACAAGAATTATATGCACACAAAAAATTTACCCTCTACAAGAGATTAGCTAAAGAATTACTGTTATTTTGTAGATGGTTTGTATTGCATTTCAGGTTCATTAATGAATATTGAGTGCTTTGCATTCAGATCTATGAAATGAAGGATAATTTATGCTTATTCATATAATAACTAAGAAGCCATCAAATATTTATTACTGGATTTAAACAATGGAAATGGCAAGAAGAAGGAAGAATGAATCTATTTTTTAAAGAAAAATGCAATTAAGTCTTTTGGGGGGATAAGAATGTTCAGAACTATTATAAATAGAAGGGCCCATCTCAGCTTGATTACTTCAAAACAGCTTCCTGCAACCTCCCACCAAGTAGATGAGCAATTAGTATAATCACAGCAATAAGTCAAAGACACTTGCTGTTCAAACTTGTGTTGCGGCTTCTCCTTTGGCAGAGCTCCTAGGTGATTCCAATTGCTCACATGAAGACATGCATTCACATATTTAATAAAATGCTATTTGGTAAAGGCAAAATGCTTAGGATTGGCTTTTTTTTCTATCAAGGTTAAGTAAAGGGCACTGAACAAGTAAAGCTGTGCCGAAAAGAACAGTGGCCAAGGCAGGGATATTCTTATACCCCAAACAGGCGTGCAGATGGAAGTCTGGCCAACAAAACCATAAAGCATCAAGTCTGACTGTGAGTCAATCTGTCAGCACAAGTACAAGGTGACTCAGGAAAGGATTGCATTTTGTTTTCTGATAAATTCATAGACATTCTAGTACATTCATGTGCTTTGGATATTGTTGGCAGTAAAGGATAAAGACTACTTCATGAGTGGGAAGAGTGAATTTTTAACAATTGATTCTCTGCTAAAAAACAAAAAGTAAGAGTAACCAGGCAAATTGATTTTTAAGAAAAATTTCCAATAGGTGGATGTTAAAACTGCCTTGTGTCTGTACTTCAGTTTGAAATATCTCTGTAATATCTGTACATAATCTTCTCCCAGGTTGATTCAGTACATTAAAAAATTGTTTCTAAGAAGCACAGCACACTAAAATATTTTTTGCAATGTCAGTCATTTGATTTTGTAATATCGACTTTTAAGGTTTGTTTTAGGTCTTATCTATGTGTTCAGTTAATTGTCACTTCAGGTTTCTGGGATATAGGTTTGTCTGGATCTTTCAGGTTGACAGAAAAAAAAATTTAAAGCAAGTATTAAGAAAACAGAGCTTTAAATCTTTGATTTTTCAGTCTTCTTTCTATTACTATGTATTTTAAATACCCAGCATTCTGTCCATTCTATTGTTCCAGTTATGACAGTAGTGATTTTTCACTAGTTTGGAGGTTCTTCTAGGGGTGTTTCCAAACACTTTCTTCCTTTTGTTCCCAATTAAGGAAATCTAGCAACATATGGGGCAAAATGTCAGCTTTAACTTTTCATGAAACTCTTTTGGGAGATTAAAGAATACATACAGCAAAAATATATTTAATATATTCCAACTATTATAGGGGCAAATAATAGGCTTCTTTACTGTTTTACATTGTGAATCTGTATTCTTTTGTGGTGAAAAGGAATCTGACATTTCCAATTAAATTACCTAAAAGAACACCTGAAAACACATAGATAATGAAACTATGTTCTTAGGAAATAGTATTTTATTTTCTTGAAAGAACTTGCTTGCTGAATGATGATTTTAAGAAGGGGGATCATTAGTAATAGTGATCAGTATCAAGACATAAGATCAACATGGAAAAAGAAAGAATACAGAAGATTGAATTGTAATAGTGTAAAATTATCCTGAAACTGGATATATGGAAAGTTGAGAAGAACAGGAAGAGAGAAGAAACATTAGAGGCAGAAATTTCAAGGTCAGAGGTCATTCCCATATAGAAATCCAAATCAGCTAGCAAAGATAATTGCAAACCTTGACATCATTTTTAAATATCACAAAAGAAAAAATTATGAATATCTAAATATACAGTTTGTTATGGATGCCACACCATGATGATGCAGCTAACTAAATGAATTTAGTTGAACTTTTTCAATATAAGATATTATCATTTGAAATATAAAGGTGCATACTGATAATCATGTGAAATTTGGCTTATGTTTAAAGAATAACTGAATTTGGGTATTAATGACTGAGCTGTGTCCTCTCCAATTTATACATCGAAGTCCTCACTTTCAGTATCTCAGAATCTGACTACATTTGGAGATAAGATCTTTAAAGAGATAAGAAAGGTCTTTAAAGAGGTCATTAGGGTAGGCCCTAATCCAGTATGGTTGCCACCCTTATCAGAAAAGGAAATTTGGACACAAACATACAGAGGAGAGCCTCTGAAGAAGCAGGAAGAGGATGGGCATTTGCAAGCCAACAAGAGAGGCTTCAGAAGAAACCAACCCTACTGACATCTTGATTTTGGACTTGCATACTCTAGAACTATGAGGAATTACATTTCTCTTGTTTAAGCCATCTACTCTGTGGTACTGTATTATCACAGCCCTAGAAAACTAAATTAACAGTGGGGCATTTTGTCCAAAGGTCATTAGAAGGGAGACATTTCTACAGAATGGGAAACACTGATGATTCCTTAGAAGGATATAAAGAAACACATTTCACCTGGTCCAAGTGCCCATGCGGTGAAGGAGCTTGTGAGGAAAGTCACACCGTGGTGTGTGTTAGGCTTCCTCACCTCCTTTGGTGAAGGTCCATCTTACGAAAAACAGCTAAGCATGTCATCGAGGACACCATATTGCCTTATGTAACTTTGTGCCTTGGACAGTTGCCACTTTTGTTCTGATTTGTTATATAAACTGGACTGAAACACTCCAGTAGGCAGACACACAGATGTGTGAATATGCAGATAAGCGGATCCACTATGGGGAAGTCTCCATGAGGAGTCCCTATGTACCCAGTCAGCAGCCACTGGGTACTGGATGCCTAGTCCTCTGATTTCAACCTGCTGCAGCTGGAATAAAGCCATGTCTCATCTGCTTTAGGCTCCCCGCTTCTTCAGATGGACTAGATTGAATATGCAACTTCTCAGCCTCGGTCTGTTGCATGACAGAGCTTATTGAGGGTCCACAGTGGTTTTCCCTTGCAAACCACTTTTCGAGATAAAATAGTTGTTTTCCAGAATGATGTATTGAGAAAAGTGAAAAAAAAAAAACACAAGGCTTTTGGGTGAGGGCAAAGGTGGGAGAGGAGGAGAAAACTGTACAAAGGAGCATGTACTATGATTGATTAGTGATGTCTACCCTGAGTGAGGGGTGGTGAGTGGCCACGCATATGCATGTGTGGACTCAGCATTAAATGGCAAACTTTTCTTACTCAAAATGTCTTTTGGGTATGAATCAGTTTGCACATGGGTCATTAATCTGGATATCTTGCTATTCTAATACTTTCATTCAGTTCTCTCATTCTTTATTTAACCAAATAAAGTTCAGCTATAAATGAAAATTATGAGGCATAGTAAAATATAATATGTTGAATAGTATGTACCTTAGGTTTTTTTTTTAGTAAGACATGAGGAGGCATCCTGAAGCTACTGCTTTCTAGCAGATGAGTTCTTTTAACAAAATGATAAAACTAGGTAAGATTATTATTTGCTAGCACAGCTATTTAAAAAACTGGATGTCCACATTTTTCAGGATTTAGATCTCACAGAGGCTTTTGATATTTAATGGACAGCAAAATATGATGGTTATTATAGTCATCATCTTTTCTGGAGTCCAAGGGAAGAAGAACAGTAATATATTTACCTGCTTATTTTTTTCATATTACCTGCATTCTCAGAGGGTAGAGATTCATCCTCCCTTGGTTTTTGGAAATAGAACACAAAAGACATGCCATTCTTGCCTTTTTTTTTTTTTTTTGCATTTTGATGCACATAAGTGGCTGGAATTAGCTGCTAAAATCAAGTCCCAATGTCTCCAACTCTGTCAGTCACTCTGTCACTGAGGAAAAGCTCTGAATCTGAAAAGAATTTACCCCTTCTGATCTGCAGGGAACCCAGAGAATGAGAAGCAGTTCTGGCTCTGGGGTCACGCTGTCAGCTTTGATGCTGACCAGCAAGGGATACTCAGCTACTGTTTGGGCAGTTTTTTTGAAGGGAGGAAGGAAGCTGCATAAGCTGATTAAGTATCAAGACATAATTTTTAAAGGGATGCTCTGTTTAATTCACAACCGTGTTCCTTTCTAGGAACAGGCCAATTATTGGCTAATCAATATTCTCAGTACCACCCTCCACATCTCTACAATGTTTAGTCTATTTTTAACCTTGGATCTACAACAGGAGATCTATTATTCTGCTGAATATTCTGAAATTAGAGACATTAAGATGATATAAAAAGCAACTCAAAGATGGATCAGAAAACATTATCAAATATCAGGGAGACTATTTTCATATAATCTCTAATGCATATTTTTAACTTTCAATTTAGTTCATTTTCAATATAAAACTAAATATAGTTGGTTATTTGTAAGCATGCATTTTTTTTATATCCTAAGATTATGAGTCTCAAACTAATCTGTACTTTATTAGTATGTCTTTTCTTCTGTGAATGTCAGATCAGTTTGTAGTGGCTCTTTAAAAATTATTTCTGTCCTCATTTTACAGATGATGATACTAAGGCAGAAAATGGTAAGGTAATTTACTCACTGTTTCTCAGAAATCTATACTCTGTCAACTTCAAATTGCAAATCATAGTGCATGCTGGGGCATATGTTGGGCCTCCTTTTGATTAATAGGGCCGAGGCTGGGCTTGATGACCTCTCTAGGAGGCTTCCAGCTTTACAATAGTGGGGTCTTAATTCTGATGAATGGTGCTCATGGTAACTAGAACCAATCTATTCCCCTACACTTTGCTTCAAGATTTAAGACAAATCACACACTCATACAAAATGATATTTTTCTTCCACACCAATTTGTAGGGAAGGAAATCCTTTTTTTGCTCAGCATTATTATATTCTGACTTACTTGTGAGTGTGGATTTACTAGAAGGACCTATCTCATTTACATAGTTGTTTGGAAACCCTATGGAGATTTTGACTTGAGGAGGGACATAGTGGGAAATAGGTCCAAGTTCTGATAGTGACATGTTTGAACCGGACAAAGTAGCAGAGTTCCTGCTAAACTTCCAGTCTGCGCATCAGTGGACTGTACTTCCTAAATAAGTTGATGATATTCTGATTTTTACCAGGAATAATTAAACAAATTGCATATTTCCCAATAGATCTCTGTGACTAAGGCATGAATTAATATTTTTAATTAACAAAGTTTTCTTTATTAAATTATTTTAGTTCCAATACTTTGATTCTTGGTACATAAGAAGAGCAATAATTTCATCTGATGGTAACTAGATAAGGAGAGCAAATACTTTTCTTTTCTTCCATCATTCCTTCTAAAGTATAAAGGAAGGAAATGGCATAGGACCCTTTCATTGCAGTGGGTTACCTAAGGATACAGTTTCCCCATAACCAAGGGAAAGAAGTAGTAGATCTTATTAAACAAAGGTTTACAACCAGAAAGCTGACCTTAAAAGAGCTATAAGTAGTGTGTTAATGTTTTTAAAAATAAAAAAAATATGGTTGAAAATTTCTGGGACCTTATGGTAAAATGTGACCGAAAATGACAAAAAATATAAAATAAAAATTGTCCTAATGATGGTTCATTCTCCACAAGTTTATTCGGTGATGAATGGAGACAAAAATATTAAAAATCACACACCATCTTCTTAATTGATGTTCACTAAGAAAGGGGACATAATTTTCTCTCTCAAATTATCTTCAGATCTTAATAATAATGTTTACTGGTGATGTTTAATAACATTTTTATGTCTGCTTGTAGATTTCAATATTTAACAATCTTTGCTTTGAAATTAAAATCCCAAGCCCATATGAAATGATCCAAATATTTAATAGATTTTTATCTGGAGTGTAAAAGACATTGTCATAAATTAGATAAATACATATGCCTGCATATTTTGAAGTGATTTGATAGAATTACAGGCATTACACATAATATCAATGACAGAACCTTTAAAGATTAGTCTGAAAGGTAAAACATGCCCTTTTAATAACACACATAGTATTTATTTTTAATAAGTGAATAGCTCTTTTCTCCACATAGCAAGTGTAGGAAATCAAGTAGAATCTGAGTTGCATTTTATTGAATGGGTTAGGCATAGGACATGTGGCTCTCAAGGTTTTTAATATAATTCAATGTTCTACATGAAAAATGTAATTAATTAGTATATAATGTGTTCCTTGGGCCATAGGTTTTAATTAACTTGGTTTTCATATTCTGAAGAAGCCTGAATTTTGGGGTTGATTTCAGGCAGTAAGTAAATGCTTCAAAGATAGGACCAAATCCCTAGTTTGAGAGGAGCAAAGAGAAAAAGAAAGGTCCATGCCATTAAAATGTAGACAATCAGATTTACTCCCAGAAATAGGAAACACTAGGATACTGATTATAAAACTTTCAAGCAATTGCTTAATTTCAAATATGTGTAAATCATATTCAAGTATAACAATAATCTATACATTATTTTTAAATGTCATCTAAATTTTTGTCCTTCAAGTTCATATAATAGAAAATTCAGGCATTATCTTTTTATTTTTTTCACAGATTCCATACACTGTAGGTTTCAGTTTGTTAATATTGAAGAGAGATTCAGTGAAGGATACTTTTATAAATCATTGAAGAGACCGGAAGATGTTTATAAGCTGGGATAGATGTCCAAGTGGAGGTACAATGAAACTGACAACGGATGAAATCTTTTCACGGTCCTGGAGGAGACAAACAATAGAAACAGGAGGGTTGGATGCTAAAATTATATCAACTACAGCTGGGTAAAGAAGGCCTCTTAAATTCAGAAATCTACTTGTTAAATGCTGCGAACCCATTGCTTCTCGGATATAATCCTGGGGTATGCCCGATTACCCTACAATTTGTGATGCTGATAGATGTGTATCATTAATGAAATGCATTCCTGGAGTTTGAAAGTATCCTTATGTATTGACATACTAATCTTTGGATTTAATTTTCTGCATTATTTTTGTTGTTGTTCATGACTTTTCTTTTTACATGTTGGCACAAGGAGAATTAGAAATTAGTTGGAAAACAAAAGGCACAGATCAATCATTTATTGGTTGGTTGGTCTTCTTTGTTTTGTGTTCAAACTTCCAAATAGCCTCTTGATGTACTCATCAGAAATAATTGAAGGTGGAGGAGAGCAATGTCTTCATTGACAGGCTGTGAATCAGCAATTATTGCTAGAAGCAGAGAATGATGAGGGAGCAGAGCCAATGCCTTCCATGATCGATTGCCCTTCGGGTGAGCACCATGTCACAGTGGGGCTGTGTGTCTGTACTGGCTCTTCTTGTCATTGGTAGAAGGAGCTGTCCAATAGGAACACCTTGATCGTTTCTTGTGGATCATCCTAAATTCTGATGGCTGCCAGGATCCTGTCCCAAACGTTTATCAACCCTGACAAATAATTTCCCTTTCTCTTTCCATTGTGTGGCCTTTGGTACCTAAGAGAGGCCCTTGACAGTGAAGATGAACACTTAGCCTTTAAGAGCATGGGAAGCAGTGTCAACTCAGCTGCTGTACACAATTTTCACCGAGGATGAATCAGTGCCCCCTTTAATGGAAATACAAAGATATGTAGGTAGTACATTACAATGTGCAAGCCTTCAGTATTAAACTCTGTGTTCAAACTGTAATAGGTAGTACCACCAAGCTTATAGCCTGTCTTTTTGAGACCTGGAACATACAGTTTAGGGAACTTTTATTCACAAAAATAATAACAAGTTACAAATTTAAAATTAGGTAACAAATTGATTATTTCTTTAGAATGAGAAGCTACAAAATACTATGAAATTTAAAACACTTAAAAATACACAAGATCAGAAAATCCAGAGAAGATAATAGTATTTTTAAAGAACCAGTTGCCACAAACCTGTCTATAATTGTTTGCATTTTCAGTGACATAATTTTAATTACATCTTTGTATGACAACAGTCTATATTTTCTATAGATACAAGAAAAAGAGAATTCCTTCTTGCCTCTATAACAGTTAAATATTTATTAAATATTAAACATATACCCATTTAGCTAAAAACCAAATTAAAAATAAATTTAAATTCTCAACACTTTGGAAAAATTTATTTGTGCTTTATAGTCATCATTAATAATGCCATGAAATCTTAAAAAATTGTGGTCACACTTAGATACTGTGGCCACAAAGAGAAAACTTCTATGTGGTATTTTAAAAATATGATCCTTTTCAAAAATATTTTCTTTTTGTATATCCAGTGTATGTTTGTGCTGTATAAGAACAGAATTTCTGATAAACTGCATTGTGTGCAATTCTCATAAAAAAGCAAAATACATGGTAAATTTATAATTTATATGTTATGTTTTCAACAACCTCCATTTTGATCAGATAGCTGTAAGAACCTAATACTCCACTTAGAATTTTATACAACTAATCCTTGGAAGAATTTTCCCTACACATCCTCTGGTTTTGTACATTTCAGCAATGTTTTTCTTCCAACACTCACATACTTTGGGTGCCAGACATCACAGGACACGTTCACTTTGCAATAGCATTCTGGCCCTGCGTGTTGGTGTTATGGTGCCAGACGAGGCAGCACAATGGGGGGCAGGAGTATTCCTAGAGCCCAGGACTGTATTTGGAGAGAAAGCAATAACCTAACCATATATTAAAGTGATCACAAACCACATGAATGTATTCTACTGAAATCAAACTTAATTACCCTTATATCAGTTACCTACTACTGTGTAAAAAAGAATCTTACAATGTAGTGGCTTAAAGCAGTAACATTTTGCTGCTTACAGTTCTTCTGGTTGGGCATTTGGCGCTCATTGAGGATGGTTTGTCTCTGCTATATGTGATGGCATCTGTGATGGTGTGTCCTGGGCTTGAAAATCACAGGTGATCTCACTCTGAATATCTGGGGTTTTGCCATTTCTGTACAACTGGGTGATCTTGGATCTCTTCCATATGGCTTCTTTCTCCATATGGTAGGTCATCCACTAAGAACTTTGTCTGCACATGTCTTCTGTCACTTCAACTAGCCTGGATCTCTTTCTATGGAAACTGGATTCCAAGACTGAACATGGAAGATTCAAGTATCTTCCATGTTCAACATCATCTTCAAGTAAGATTTTAAAATCTAATTTCTGCAAATTCTATTGGGAAAAAAATCAGTCACAAGACAAGCCCAATTCAGGAGATGGAGAAATAGACTCTACTTCTTGATGAGAAGAATTGCAGAGTCACATTGGAAAGGGGTCTGGACTAAGGAAGAAGTGACATATGGGGGCAGGGGTTATGTTTAATGATTCACCCCAATCCTGTATTCAACCTCCTTTTAGTTGGATCCAGAAATGCCTATAATCACTGCAATGCCACCTGTCCTTAAGAGTGATGTGACCCAGAGTAAAGAGACAGCGGTCTTAACCAGTGATAGTTAATAGACATCCCTGTTTTTGAAAATACAAAACATATATGACCAAATGAATATATTTTAGGGTCAGACAAGAACCTTGGAAAGGTCCTGTGCAAGTGAGGATCCCTGGTACCTAAGCTTCATCAGCATCACTGCTTACCAATGTGTAGGTTCTAGCATCCAACCACTTGATTGGGACAAGAAAGACTGACTGATTCTCTTTCTCTCCCGTTTACCCCATATCTAATCAATGGGCCAGGACTGTTGACTCAACCTTTAAAAATATGCTGTAAATCCAACAATAATGATTTGGTCCTAGTCCAAAACATCAATCAACCTCTATCACTAGGACTATTACAATTGATTCCTCTATGATCTCCCTGATTCTACTGTTACCTCCTATATTTTTGCACAGTAGTCAGATTGAATCTTTTTAAAGGTAAATTGAATCAAGTGACCTTTCTGCTTCTGTCAGCTTGAAGTCTCAACCTATTAGAACATATCTGGAAGTCAGCGTTTCTTTTCTATTTGCTATATAAGGCAGCGGTGGAAGTACACACCAAGCATCCAGTCTTCTGGATCTCCTTATCGTGTGGAGCACTCCTTGGCTTCAATGGTGCTGGGAGGTGGTGCTTGATGGGAGGTGTTTAGGTCATGAGGCATCTGTGCTCATGAGTGAGTTAACAGTATTGTTGAAGTGAATTCATTATCATGGCAGTGGGTGTGTTATAAAAGTGAGTTCAGCCTGCTCTTGCCCTCATTTGTTCTCTTGTCTTTTCTTGCCATTCTGCCTTTGACCATGGGATGATGGAGTTAGAAGACCCTCACCAGATGCTAGTGCCATGCGCTTGGACTTTCCAGTCTCCAGACCCATGAACCAAAAAACTTCTATTGCTTATAAATTATTGTTTGTTGCATTCTGCTATAGCAACACAGAATAGTCTAAGACAGGTGCCACGTGGCTAAATTGTATTATTCTTTTAATTTGGCTTTGCAGAGGCTAGTTAGAAATATAGTTGACGGGGAGATGTGTGGAAGAAAAGAGACAAGAGTGGGAACAAAGGAGGGGTAACATGAAGACTCCCATATCTTAAGCATCCTGGTCACAGATGGGTTGACTATGCTCAGTGTCAGGTTTTCTCCCTGCAGGATCTAAGCAGTGAAATTTCTCAGCTATCCTGGGCAGTCAAAACCTAGACTGAAACAAGCTGCCTCAGGTAACAGGCAGTGGGAAGAAATATAAGAACGAATTCCTTTGCAGTGAAAAAGATACAATAAGCACATAAGTAGTAGGTTTCATAAAGAACTACAGAAAGCATTAAAATATTTGTATAAAAATTTCTGATCACACATCAGTCCTATCCTTAACATATACTATAAGTCAGATTTTCTCTAGAGATCTATTAGGTAGGCCAACTAATTTCTTAATAAGTTTTGGAAAGAGCTTATTCCTCATAAGTCCTTAGAAAATGAGCAACCTACATATGTATCAGGTAAGCAGTGCATGCCAGGCAAACACTACATATATGTTATTTGCTTACAGCATCACGCTCATCTTTTATGAATATTATCTGATGGTTGGGAAAGAAATGCATATTTCTTTTCTTTATATTTCTTAAGCCAAAGGCAGGATTTCTACTTTCATTAAACATTCATTAAATTCAAAAATAAGGAAATTGCATGTAAAAAAAAAAGCTAGCCTTCTCTTTAGGCCTTCCACATTAAAATAACATTAAAAAGGATTAAGACAAAGCAAATTTAATTTGTTTCCCTGATTTCTCACTTCTTTATTCATGCTCTTCTGTCTTCTATTAATTTTCACCAGAGCTGGATGGGGTTTTCTCTTAACTCTCAAATTCCCTCACTTTTGTTGGTTTAAGCGATACCCACAGGGGACATTTTTCAAAGTGGTATGCTAGGATTTAGCTGTGGGAGGCCCATTAATACACCACATAGAATTTTACTCCCCATAATGACATTTAAAGAGAGCTATTTGTTTTGACTGTGTTCTTTGTGTAGGCCTGAAGGTTACCATAGTAAAACCCCCTTGGCAAATGTGCAGTCAGAAATTTCTGGGTTAAAGTGGTAGGGGGTAAGGAAAAGGACAATTCCAAAATATTTCAAGAGCAAAATCCTGATAAAAAGGGGGGGCCCTAGAGTCTGGTTCGCTCCCATTTCCTTCCCTGAGAAAGGAGAACAAATGACTGTTATCCCCTGCTCCTCCTTTTTCAAAATCTCAAAGCTCAAAAACCTTCAAATTCTAATGTTTATGAGTCTTGCTACAAATTCTATTTCATGATATTATTTAGTCAATATTTTGTTTATGACTATTCACTTTCCTGACTGTGGTAACAGATAATCAGGAAACTGAAAGTTTGCTGCCTTCAGATGTAGCAAACAAGGATGGAATTTAAAGTTAGATCTTGATAGAAAAGAAAATCCAATTGTTATGCTAAGCAAAAAATATTGTATTCATTTAATAGTTAAGGTAATGACAGTTTAGAATATGAATATTTAATAATCTAATAAGGACTGATTTTTAGAACCTTAAAAGAATGTTCTGGATTCAAATCATTAATTTGCTCCCACTCATCAGGTGTATAAACTTGGGTAAGTCACTTAACTTCTCTGAGCTTCATTTTCACTCATCTGTAAAAATAGAATAATGCATATCCTAGTAGAATTCTCATGAAAATTGCTTGAGATAAAGGGAAACTTCTTAGCATAATTCCCTGTCTGCAGTGAGTGGGGATAATTGTTGATTTCCCATCTATTTTTAAATTTGCTACCATTTTGGATAAAATAACCAGAGAGATATGTGTTTTCCTTTGTTATAACAAATCTTTTGTAAAGTCCTGTAAAGACAAGAAAACAATAACCATCATGGTTGCTGCAGATAGGCAGCTAGGCAAGTTTCATTTGATCCCACTCAATCTATTCCATCTGAATTCTATCAGGTTCATCCAAATAATGTAACATCCTCTTCCATTGTGGCTGAAATGTTCACATTATGTCTTGATGATTCATGCATTGGAAGGGAAATTGAATTAACCAAGGAGGGAAATAAAAAATTTAAGAATAAGTTTAACAAGATCAATTCTTTTATAATTGGAACGCTTGCTCTCAGCCTTGAAAACTAGCATTTAAAAAGGTGTTCATGGTCTGTGACTATCATTTGTAAAGTGAAAACTAAGTTTCCTGCCCGAAGGCTCAGCTGAAAACAGTGTCTTTGAAGGGACTTTTTCATTCTAAAGAACCTCACAGCACCTTTATAGCATGTTTCCCCTAGGTGACTATTCTTGTCACTGCCCTGCTTTAAACTAAGAGTATAAAAATGTGTCACATACTCAAGTCCTGACCTTTACCTTGTCTTTATCAAAACTGATTTTTTTATTCTTACAAATTAGCATAATGTGCTATAGCTTTCTGGAGTTCAACAAGGCCTATGCTACTACTTGTTAGTTGTGTAACTTTAGCCAAACCATTTAATATTTCTTAGCTTTAGTTTCTCCATCTGTCAAACTGAACAATAATTCACTCCACATATGTTTTTGTGAAGCATTAACATGCTAATATTTACTGAAATTTTCTTATGTGCTGGTGTGGCAGTGAGACTCTGAAGCTGGCCAACAATGAATAATGCCTCCATAAATTAATGTGCTGGAATAGCCCCATCCCATAGTGAGTTTGAATAGTCCCTGTGATTAACTTAGACACAACTAATATTTTATAAGGTGGATAAAAGTTAAGAGGACATTTTGGGGAAGGAAAAGATCATCAGCAAAAGCCATTGAGCAATTTTGTGTGTACGTTTGGGATGACAAGACCAAGTAACAGAAAAGCATGCTGGAAAATGAGAGAACTAAGATTTGATACACAAATGAAATAGAAGTAACATTCTGTCAGGTCTTGAACTAAATCTGAAGAAAGCCTAGAAGCCTAACTTTTATGCTTTTAAGAGTCCAGGTTGGCCAGGCGTGGTGGCGCACACTTGTAATCCCAGTACTTGGGAGGCTGAGACCAGAGGATCTGGGTTCGCGGCCAGCCTCAGCAACTTAGTGAGGCCCTCCACAACTTAGTGAGACCCTGTTTCAAAATAAAGAATAAAAAATAGGGCTGGGGGTATAGCTCGGAGGTAGAATGCCCCTGGGTTCAATCCCCGATACCGCCAAAATAAATAAATAAAAGGAGTCCAGGCTGTCATATAAGAAGTCTGACTACCCTGTTGGAGAGCTCATCTGTAGAGAGTATGGTGAGAGAGGCCAACCCCTCCTGATATTAATGTTCCTGATAACAGAGCCTTCCAGCCATTTCCATGCAGGCCTCAGATATGAGAACCTCCTCTGCTTCTTGACTTTAGCTCCATTATAGATCCAACCAAGACCAGCAGAGAAACCATAGAGCTGAACACCAGTGAACCCATGGCATTTTGAGAAATAATAAGTTGGCTTTTGTGTTCAGCAAGTAAGTGTTGTATGAGTTTGTTATAAGGTAGTGTAGATAAAACAGCTGGGCACTTTGCACATGTTTAACCCTTTTGTATTTCTCTTTCTCGTTTACTTTTCACGTGGCCTAGGGTTTAGATCTCTCCATACACTCTGTGGAGAGCTTGCTTATTCTCACAGCTTCAAGGTCTTGCTGTGTTCATGACTCCATGATCGATTTATCTATTCATCTCCTTTCATCTAGGTTGTGAAACTACACCTCCCTCAGCTTAGTGAAGGCTTTCTTTTCCTTAAACTCTTCACCATAATCATAGTACTATTCTATTTAAGGGTTTCAATAACTATCCATATAAATTTCAAGGCTCTCTGATTTCTGGTGACATATACATATCTAATCTTATTTCTGTCACTTCCCAGCATGCTTTCTGTTCTCCTGTTAATTGGTCTTCCCACAGTCCCATAAACAGCAACTACTTTTGTGTGTTTGCTGAGCTACTTAGTTGTGTTTACTTCTGGAAGTGGTGCTATCCACTTCCCCCTCAAATTCCTTTTATCTTTCAAATATTTATCATTCTTGCAGTTTTAACTTGGGTCCCCTTCTTCTGTGAATTTTTTCCTCATGTCACTTTCATTGCTTTTCTTCATGTCTGTTTTTCTGCAGGATTGATTGATAACATAATTTATACTTCTTCATACATTATTTGACATATTGACTATATATTATTGGCTACAAATTTTGATAGGTGTAGATCAGTTTAATATTGAAAATATTCTTACTTGACATCTTATTATAGAGTCCAATTAATGTGTAGGATATCAAGGTTTAGGAAAACATTTGGAAATTGAAAATGGTTTCATCTGACTCATGTATAAAGTGCAAGTGCAGGGGGCAGAAGAAGCCTTCTGTCTTGATGGGAAGGTAAAGATTATGAAAAGTCTTGTGCTATGTGCATAGCTCTGTAGCATAACTGCAGATGCTAGGGGCCATAAAACGATTTTAGCAGGAGAGTAAATGTCATTTTTACACTGATTTGTATTTTTGCAAAATGAAATTGTTTCTTGAATAGAAGAGATTAAAGGGGTATGTTTTTGTTGTAGGAGGGGTTGAGGAATGTAAAAGTGGTATCAGTAAAGAAGAAGCTAGAACAATCATTAGGTCAGGTGAGAGATGGGAAAACACTGAATATGAGCAGTAGGAGTGCAGACGGGAGACCGAAGAAGCTTCTGAGAGATCTTTAGGAAGAAGCATTCTCAGAATGCAGTGACCCCTTGGTTAAAGCAAAGAGAATAAATATGACTCTCAGATTTCTGACTTGGGGAGTGGTGGTACCTACCCCACGGTAGAGAATCTAGGGTGTGAAGCAAGCAAATGGAGAGGAGGGTGTTCAATTACTTCTTAGATGTCTTGAACTTGAATTCATCTGTTGAATATATAAGTAGGAATATCTAGAAGGTTGTGGAAATTCAGGTTTGACTCTCAAGAGAGGGACAGGGGTCTGACTTATAACAATTTAGACTCGTGAATGACTACGATACAGGTGATAACTAAATCTTGAGAATTAATAAAATCTCTTCTGGAAAATTTTTACTGAAAATAGATCACTAAAGACTAGTAAGGGCCGGGCGTAGTGGCGCATGCTTGTAATCCCAGTACTTTGGGAGGTGGAAACTGGAGGATCCGGGTTCACAGCTAGCCTCAGCTCTCTCTTTCTCTCTCTCTCTCTTTCTCTCTCTCTCTCTCCCTCTCTCTACTTAGTGAGGCCCTCTGCAACTTCGTGAGATCGGTTTCAAAATAAAGTATAAAAAATAGGGCCCGGGGTATAGCTCGGAGGTAGAACGCCCCTGGGTTCAATCCCTGGTACCGCAAAAAAAAAAAAAAAAAAAAGACTAGTAAGATTTGAAGATGGATGAAAAATGAAAAAGAGAAACTTTAAAGAAAATCAGATATAGGCAGGAGAGTGATGTTGTATAAGGCAGGAAAAGAAAGTTAAGAAATTAGAAATGGTTAAGTATTAAGCACTCGTGGAGACTAAAAGTAAGATATGACTTAAATTGCACAATGGATATCATTTGACTTCACTGGATATTTTATTAAAAGTGCAATGTTTCCTCTGGGCTGAAGGTGAGAAGTGCAGTGGATTAAGAGAGAATGGAAAGTAGTCAGTAAAGTATGGCTGCTAGGAATATTAAAGAAGTACATCAGTAATAGAGGCAAATGGAACACAGCAGGACTTTCACTTGTTTACTTATTTTAAGATTCAAGTGATTTGAGTAAGTGCATTAAAAGAAAGAAATTTGTGGAGAAAGAGAGAGAGAGAGAGGTCTATAAAAAATTTCTAATTCTTAAAATTATGTCTGCCGGGCATAGTGGCGCACGCTTGTAATTCCAGTATTTGGGAGGCTGAGACCGGAGGATCTCAGGTTTGCAGCCAGCCTCAGCTACTTAGTGAGGCCCTCTGCAACTTAGTGAGATCCTGTTTCAAAAAAAAAGAATAAAGAATAAAAAACAGGTTGGGGGTATAGCTCGGAGGTGAAACGTCCCTGGGTTCAATCCCCAGTACTGCAAAAAAAAAATTGTGTCCAAATTCTTTCTTTGTATAACCTGCATTTATATTCATTGCATTTGAATTGTTATTAATATTGACAATTACCTTTTATATTGGCTACATTAAGAAAAGTGCTATATTGCATTAACTATTTTTTAGCCAAAAAAGTTTGCTTTTGAATGTATTTCTTTGGTTTTTCATTATATCAAGGAATACAGATCCTACCCAATCATAAAGCATTTAAGGAAACAGAGAAGAACTTTATTTCACTAAGCTTGATTTGGTTTTACAACTACCTGAAGCTGAAATGAGATTGGTATAGTTTATTGTCCATGAGTGAAGGTTTAGAATTATCTTGGAATATGCAGTTATAAAATAAACTTATTTTTCATAATGTTTATTTGTCCCACTAAAGCACTAAAATGATATATTTTGACTTTTCATATTGAAATACAAATAAGTTGATGGGAAATACAGAAATGAACAAAAAATAAATCTTACAATAAAAGATCCCTACTATTTAATACTTTAAGTTGTTCAAGAAAAATAACATTTTTACTGTCAAAAATGCCTTCATCAAGAGACAATACAAAATCCTGGAGCAATGAATGTTTTCCTTTTATAGTATACTTTATAAAAAAAATACAGTGAAATAGGTGGTGTGGTTTGGGCTCCAAAGATCTGGTCCCCAGCCTGTGGGGCTGTAAATGGTGGGTGGGACCTTTAAGAGGTGACACTTAGTAGGGATTCCTCTGTTCATAGGGAAATATGTCTTTGAAAGGGATTTGGGACCCTAGAACTTCTCCTTTATCACTCTTTTAATTCCAAGTGTCATTTGATTGGTCCACCAGCACTCCCTGCCACACAGTCTCTGCTTGCCACAGGCCCAAAGGCAATAGGTCCACCGGCCGTGGACTAATAAACTCATAAACTTGAAGCCCAAATAAACCTTTCCTTTTTCTAAGTTTGTTATCTCAAGTATTTTGTTATAGTAAGGCAAAGCTGACTAACACAATAGGTTTTGATTGTAAGCTGATTAAAGTCATGACCATGTTGTCCTCGTCTTCCTTCTCATTGGTCT